>WOVY01005843.1:0-79195 GCA_013436015.1 Rhipicephalus annulatus | reverse complement strand
ATGGCATTACTCTTTCAGACTGCTTGTCTGTGTCTAGTTCATTACCTGCGCCTAATAGGTAACTGCGCCTAAAGTATTTTACGCCCTTGCCCAAGACATTTATGACTCATCGCTTGGTGTGGATACCAGGGCATAGAGGTTTTCCCCACAATGAATACACAGGTGCACTCGCAGTGGCCTCACAAAATTTCCTATCATTTCTATATTGCCGATGCAAGCATTTATTGCCATGGCGCGCTTCTAAATATTTGTCATATCAGATCAGTTTGAAAAATCTCGCTTGGCAACGTCTGATTGGAAAACCCTGAAAAACCGTGATGGTGCTCCTCTAGATGGCAAGATATCAATACGAGATTAAGATGCTGTGAGTCCCCCCCCCCTGAACTTTATCTACACAGGTCTGGTCTGGCGCAGTCTTCCCTATGCCTCCACTGCAACGAGAGTCAATCCCTTCACCACTTCCTCTTACCATGCAGGTTGTGTACAAAGCAAACGAAGAGACTATTAGAAGAACCTCTCCGTAGGTTGGCTCTAAATTTATCTCTTCCGGTGGACCTTTCCTTTGAAGCAACTGAAAAGGAATTTAGCCACAGGAACGTTTGCGAGGCTGGGTGCGATTTTGCGAGGGCAACAAAACGAGTTGAATGTTAAGCTGAGGCATAAATTCACTTGATTTCAAGCCATATACCTTGCTACTTTTTGTAGTACCTTTTTATTTTATTTTTAATCTATCGTTTACCAATCGGTTCTTTGTATAAACATTCTTATCTAAATATTCCGGCTGGTAATACAATTCCATCTCATAAATTAGGCACCGTCCGTTTCGTGGACGATCCCCCGAGGTGGGCTGCGTCAGGACTCTGAAGAATAACCATCCAACCTACCAGTCTGACGTCCTGGTGTGCCATTACCTACAGGTTGCAGTTATGGTGTAAGTAATATATATGTGCATCCACATATAATGAACTTTTGTTGAAAAATTGCGCTGTGTCCTCATCTTGCCGCTCATTTGCTGACTGCTTTTTGCGCTGCTCGAAATTATGGTGGTCGGAAGGTGATACCAAATATTTTTTCATGCGGGCAGTTTTCGAGTGCAGCAAGCGGCAATGAGGTGTGATGACTGGAAACGGTGATGCATGCAGCACACATTCGATCACAGCAGGAATACTCCTGGCAGCAACACGGACAGTAGTACTGGGCGCAGGCGTGAGAACATTGGAGGGGTGGCGCACGTCTGAGCTTATAATTTGTGCACCGGCATCAATGAGAGCAGTCGCATTTACATAATCAATGAGCACTTCCAGATTTACCGATCGTCAGCAACAATGAGTCAATTAGCACTCCATGTGTGTATGCAGCATCGAATCTGGAGCTGCACCTGCAGTTTCCCGAGGGTATGTCAAAGGAAGACCTAGAGCGGCGAGATTGGGGACAGCGAGACTGGCAATGCTAGGGCGATAAGGAGCAGTTGTTTTCGGTATTCTTAAAAACGCTGCGAGCCTGCCTCAGAGCAGGAGCAAACAAAAGGCGTATGTGCGAAGCGGCGCCCCTAATTAGAGGTGCTGGGTCGAGATGATCATGTACAACGGTTGCGGCTGTGGTGGCCGATATGTCCTACATGGCGGCAGGTGAACACACTGGTCGATGATTATGTGTACGCGATTCAGTGGAGTTTCTTAGAGGCATGAAGGCAGGTTTCGGAATAGCTGCCGCACCAACAGAAGAATCCGATGCAGGAGGCCAAGTGACATTTTGTAAAGTCGGCGAGCGGCCCACATTTGCGATCTCTTGGTGAACCACGGCCTGTACTGAAAAAAAAACAGAAGTGACGTTGTTCTTTGTAGCGCTCTCCGTAAACATGGCAGGTGAGATAGCCTCGAGTTCCTGATGGAATATGCTGGTCATGTTTTCCAGAGCTGGTGGTCCGGTGGGGCCACAATGATCAGCTGTACAACAACAATCGGCCGTGGACATGAGAAATCTTGTCCACAAAGGGTAATTTGGTTGGTCTTCACGGTAGCCCCGCCGATGTGGCCTAGGGGCAACGGTATTTCGGCAGAGTGACTTGTTGGGCGTGTTGGTTTATTCTTAACGTAGCCTTTGGCTCTGGTGTTTACTTCGCGCCAAAAGCTACGTCAAGATAGCTAAGGTATTGGGCTGCTGACCCACAGGTCGCGCGATCGAATCCTAACTGCCGTGGCAGCATCTTCGATGGAGGCGAAAACGCTGTAGGCTGATGTGCTCAGTTTGGGTGCACGTTAAGGAACCCCAGGTGGTCGAAATGTTTGGAGTCCTTCACTACGGCATCTCCGAATCATATAATGGTTTGGGACGTTCAACCGCAATGTCAATCAAGCCTTCGTGGTAGCGGCTACGTGTCGTGCGCTGCGAGGATGCCGTTTCTAGAGAAGCTTATCAACTGGTACCCAGCACTTCCACCAAATATCCTACGAGGAAGAAACTACGGACACAAGTTATATTTTCCAAGAAGACGACGTATAATGCTGCCGCAATACAAGCAAGCTCCGCTGAGAACTACATCGTCGTTTTCATTTACCCGTGAGAAAGGTACGTCGTTACTAGCTCAAAAAATGTTTCCGACTCAGGAGCGGAGTCATAATCATTGTCAGAATTTAGAAAGGGGCTTAAGCTTCTTATTTAGAACAAAATGCACCAACATGAATCTGTAGGATAAATTCATTATTTCAAACCACGTCTACACAGAGATACCTACAAAGTGTAGCTGTTCTATTATTGTCTGAAAGCTCCTCAAAGTCACCCTCTACATTTCCCCGTGGACTCTCGACGACACTAGTGGTCGGCTGAGAGGTTCCCCTACCATCGCGTGGTAGGAAGGATCGACCAACAGGCCCCAATAGCCTGCTACTAGCAGATGCCAGACTGCTGTGATTCACGGCTGCACTGGCTCTTGATTAATGAGCTGTGCGGCCGGATCGAGAATGACGACAGCAGCCTGAGGAAACGAACATGCCCCTCTGAGTGGTCGCAATCAGAAGCATCTTGATTGTATCACTTAAATAGGCTGTGGAAATTGTTGTTGAAGGTGGCTTGGGCCGGTGTTGACTTGGACAGAAAGAAACAGACAGTCTAGGCGCTCGCTTACAATTGTTTATTCCGTCAGTATTACAGGCTTTTGAATCCGCTTTTCACCGATGCATGTGCAATGTGCTTCAGCCGTAGTCTACCTAGACGCGTTATCGAACAATAAAAAAGTATCACAGTTCTAATGAATACAAATTGATCCAGGCTTTGGACACAAGTTTCAAGGATTTTTGCCTCCACTGGACATACGGCCGCCGCCGCCGTGATTCGATCCCGCGACCTGCGAATGAGCAGGCGAAAGCCTTAGCCACAAGACAACAGTAGCGGGGTCTTATTAGCGTTGTTACCTTCTTTAAAGTAGGCAGCTTTCTAGTTTAAAGGGTATGGGAATGGCGGTCGCGAGCAGGCCTACGTCAAAATAAATGACAATGACGATTGCGGGTGCGCTACTGGCTGGCGGCCGCCGCTGGGAGCGGGTAGTTGCGGCCCGTGTTTTTATCAGTAGCATTGCTTCTGTCAGTCTCCGCCTATTCCCTGAGGGGTTCTTGGTATAGACTCAGGATCGAACCCCTACAGAAGGCAGCATATTTAAATAGAAACCTGAGGAAGCGATCAGCTTTTGACCCTAAGCAAAATATTTTCCTGCAGCAATTTAAATCAAAAGCCAAAAGGTGCGGTAACAAACTAAATCTGGCACACTTGGAGGAGCTCATTGATGAAAGCGAAGGTTTGAGCCTGCATATGTCGTTTGCTGCGAAAACCAATAAAGTGGACACACCACTTAGACGAATTGTATCGGAAAATCATACGTTGCAGAAGCGCGTGTGCTCGTTCTTGTAAGAAAAGTGATTGGAATTGGATGTAAATGACACCTTTCTTGTGTGAAATTCAGGCGATATGATTGCGTCTTTAGACAACTGTAACAACAAAAGCGACATGGCTTGCTCATTTGACGTGAAGTACGTTAACCAATTTTCGCCCCATGGTAAACTTATAGGCGCGTAGTGTAGTGAGTATAGGTGAGCCCGGTTCAAGCACATTTTATCACGACGTAGGTTTATTAGTGCAAAGTTTGTAAATCCTTTAAGTCTGGTTCCTAAATTTGATATTTTCAACCTGCATGGCAAGGCTTTCACCCAGACTAACAAAACTGGGACTTCTGTTTCCATAAAACCCATTTTAGTATATTTTCAGCCCATCTAGATAGCCAACGCATCGATGGCGGTGAAATGGTAGAGGCACATGTGTTGTCCGATGCCAGCGCCCAATAAAGAACACCACGTGGGCAAACTTTTCGGAGCCCTCTACCACAGCGTCTCTAGTAACCATTTTATGGTTTTGTGATGTGACACCTCTGATAATATACTCTGGGACTACTTTCTGTGACAATTAACGGAAGCTACGAGGGAAGAGCTACTGCCTTATACTCCTCCGCGAAACAGCACGGCTAGACTCGTTTTCCAAATGCCGGCTGTGTTCCAATATAACCACTATACAGAATTTGCTACGTCCGCTTACACATCTGTTTTTCGGTGAAGTCTGGCACAAGCTCCTTCTGCGAATTGACAGAATAGACGGAGGGTGACGGGCACTCTCCTAAACACAGATGCCATTTTGACAACATCGACGTTTTCTGACGTGCAGAAACGCGAAATGATACTTCATGAAGGGAAAGAAGTATTATCATCTTATTGGTTCGCGCAGCGTTTCCTTGTAAACATCTTCCTGTAGGAAATAAAGTAATGTTTTTTTTATTATCTTCACGTAGGATACACGGATGCATTTTTAGAAATATATTTCTCAGTGGCGGCACACGCCCACTTTAGTTCCGTAGCCTTTCCTTCATTGCCACAGAAAGTTGTCCCCGAGTAAGTATAAGCTACTGTAGAACCTACTGAACGTTTTCAGTCTGACCAAAGTTTCCACTACGTAGATAATTTTTAAGTATTTTAAACATACACAAAGTGAGCATACAACGTCAAACGAATTGAGCATGAATTTTCCGCGACTTATTTTAACGTATGAGGGGCCAATGAGGTGGTACATAAGGTTTCTGGATATAAAGCATAAATTTGTCACGTATATCTGTTGGTCGTATGAACCACGAGCCAGGAGGCCAGTACTGCCTTTTCATGGCTGCTATTCAGAGATGGTGCAGAGAT
Source organism: Rhipicephalus annulatus (assembly GCA_013436015.1). Taxonomy (NCBI): domain Eukaryota; kingdom Metazoa; phylum Arthropoda; class Arachnida; order Ixodida; family Ixodidae; genus Rhipicephalus; species Rhipicephalus annulatus. Next base: position 73,970 of record WOVY01005843.1, on the reverse strand, counting down.
AAAATGTCAAAACATGCTTTATTATAGCCCTAGTCATGTTGGTACTTAATGTTGCCTCAGTGGTGAAACACTGGGCCGGAACGCTAGTGCCCCGGGTTCGTAGACCATTGAGTTATTGGTGTTTTTCAGATCCTGCTCCTTATGCTCTAGCGTCGTTCATCTATGCCGCCATCGTAGCCACACTAGTTCTCATCACTCCCGCTAAGGAGCAACTCTTCTTTTGGTTACTTTGATTGCCGCATCCTAAAAGTTGCGCGCCCTATAGGCGACACTCGCTCGACTCTCGCCGCGTTCTGTAGGTTGATTGGCCCACACCTGTGTACAGTGCTCACTCGTGCACTCCCTCTCTCTTTTTCTTCAGATCAATCAGTGCGGTTCGATAGTGCTGCCCCCTCCCCTAAACATCGGAAAACCCAAGGCGGTGGAGTGGAGGGCTGGCATGGTGGCCCCAGCGTGGGCTCCTGCAGGCGCACACTGTTCTTTTGGGGGGGGGGGCAGCATCTCTCAGTCACCTAAGAAGTAGGGGCCAGAAACTGTGGTGATACATTAACCTAATAGGGGTGTGGGGAGGCGCTGCATCGAGCCTTAGCAATAATAATAATAACAATAATAATAATAATATTAATATGATAGTAATCTATTTATTATTTGTATTATTATTATTGTTATTATTATTATTATTATCGCTGTTGTTGTTGTTATTATTATTATTTTAGTTGATGGTGTTTAACATCCTAAACCTTGGCTGCCTTTGATATGAGAGGACATAATGTATGATGATTGAGTGGATGTATGGAGGACTCCCGGTTCGCCAAGTTTAATCTTTGGAGCAACTCCTTCATCAACGTTCACTTCGTGTATACGCCATAAATTTCTAATTTACTTGTTTTTAACGCGAGCGCGTTATATGCCGGCGTCCACCATGGCTTCGCTGACGTGCTTACGTCATGCAAATGAAGTTGTAAAGTATTTACAAAGATCTATCTAACATAGAGTTTTATGCATTAATACCTAGACAGTAATCTGGCGCTAGTGTCTACGTGAGTTCCTTCAGTGGCGCTTATACCCCAATGGGAAATATGGGAAGTACAAGCTTCGGATCTGCTTTGAATGGAGCACGTTCTTGAGATTTGCGACGCTTGTTTGCGTTGTGTTAAACAAAGTGATAGGAAGTTTTGTATAATTGAAACCTGCTTCAATTTTTTTGTACGCAAACTTTATTGCAAAACGTTTTTGTAACTAGGCGGTAGAAATAAAACCTGGAGAAATTTAACCACAAGGGTTTGCATTGCTCTGTCATTGCGTTCCAGATTTGGCATCAATATGTAATAAATTATTTTTTACATTTCAAAAAACACTCCTGTTTTGCCCTCGAACGTACGAAATATCTATTTATATAACTAACAGTACAGTATTAAGTGAGGAACACTTAACGTTTCGTATGCTGCGATACCAGGTGCGTCTGTTCATGTGGTCTGCCCCAACGCACTCGTTTTGTTATGAAGTCGAGTCAGAAGAGCGTGGCGGTGCCTCTACTTCCCGTCACCATAAATTTGCAGTTGATTTTAACGAGTTTCGGCAAGACGCACTAACAACAAAGAAGAAATCGTTGTAATATCCTGCACTGGCATGGGATGCTACATCTATGCGCAGCGGTGAAAGAACGACGCTTCGTTTAAACTGTCAAACACAAGTTATACAGCTCCAGCATTGCAGTTATTTGAGAGGCCTAGCAGTTTTCAGCTTCTTTGAACAGCAAAGGCAACCACCTTCTATCCACTCTACGATAAGAACGAAACTGAAACTGTAGAAAAAGATCCGTAGAGCGTTCACCGGCTAACGCGATCATATTCGAAGCCTGTACTTCTCAAAATTCCCATGAGGGTAAACGATCACAGCGCCAGATTCCTCTCTAGGTAATATTGTATGAAATTCAACGATATCTACCTACTTATCTTTCTAGACTAATAAATTTGGGGACCCTTGGGACGAAGCCCTCCACTTGGCGTGAACCAAAATAGTAAGGGAGGGTAAGATTTTTTGAAAAATATGACGCGTTTGTCAAGACATCAATGGTGTCACAATTCCGTTCGTACGTCATCAAACATTGGCAAATACCCGCGGACTGGTATGTGCCACTAGTATGTGGTATGTGATACAGGTGATTAACACTTAGTAAATTGAAGGAATGGCGAGAGAATAATTAGGTAATGTTTTCGAGTGAGCGTTATAAAAAGCTAACATCGGCAACATTGGCCTGGCCAGTGCAAAAAATGAATGTCAGGATACCAGGAGGAGTCGAACTTCAGCTTTATGCGTGGCAGGCAAGAATTTTGCCAGAGAGCAACGCGAGGTCTCCGAATATCGTTTTCAATACACTTTCCTGTTGCGTAACCTCAGTTGTGGTTGTGGTGGTATCTGTGCACTCTTATAAACAATAGATATGTACCCCTTTCATTAAACTGTCATGTCAGGTTAACACATTGTATGTAGGTCCCATTCGTTGAAGTTGATTAATGTAGCAGCGCTTCATATCAGCCTAACTATTGTAACGGGGTCGTGACGTGGCCGAGGACAGGAGACCTCGTGTTGGGATTTAACTGTTTATTTGGGCGAACCTGTGCCCGGTAAATGAAAAGTCCAATTACAGCAACAGTCTCGCACAGATAGCAGTCTTGGACTGATAGCGGCGAACGGAGAGTCGGCCTTCGATCAACAACTGACAAGCAGCGAAGCGCGTCGGCATTTATACTCTTGCCGTCAAATGTTCTAGCGTTATCGCTGGCGGTGGCGTAGGTTCTAGAACAATCTGTACTGTTCGCACAGTGGGCATGATCTTATCGAAATGATCTAATACAGTCCGGAACCTTCTCGAAAACTGCAGGCGTGGTTTGCGCTGAGAATTGTGTGGTGTTTCGGGACGATAACAAAAACTTGGGAAATGGAACGTGGCATTGCCCCTCTCTGAAAAAAAGGCATCGTTCCGATGCTTTACCTAAAGATGAAGGTACAATAATAATGCATGAAAGTACAATGAATAAATTACGAGACAAAAATTATGCAAAAAAAACACTGTTTCAGTTTGTTAACGCGCATGAAACGGCTTGAGGCGAGCGACATGGACTACTTCAGGTCGCGATCGGCGTCGTTGAGAGTTCGTGACGCCGTCGGGAACAACCTCGTAATCAAGTGGGCCGAGACGTCGAACCACCTTGTACGGTCCGAAGTACCGTCGCAGAAGCTTTTAACTTAGTCCACGTCGGCGTATCGGCGTCCACACCCAAACACGTTCACCGGGCTGGTATTCCACGAAACGTCGTCGAAGGTTGTAACGGTGGCTGTCGGTCATCTGTTGATACTTGATACGGAGATGCGCAAGTTGTCGGGTTTCTTCGGCGCGTTCAAGGTACTCGCTCACATCGAGGTTTTCTTCGTCGGTGACGTTGAGTAACATGGCATCGAGCGTCGTTGCCGGGCTCCTTCCGTAGACCAATTTGTATGGAGATATCTGCGTCATCTCCCGCACCGTAGTGTTGTATGCGAAGGTCACATACGGAAGAATGGTGTCCCACGTCTTGTGTTCGACATCGACGTACATTGATAGCATGTCGGCGATTGTCTTGTTAAGCCACTCGGTGAGGCCGTTGGTCTGTTGGTGGTACACTGTCGTCCGGCGGTGGTTTGTGTGGCTGTATGCCAAGATCGCTTGAGTTAAGTCGGCAATGAATGCCGTTCTTCTGTCGGTGATAAGGACCTCCGGGGCGCCGTGACGTAGGACGATATTTTTGATGAAGAACTTAGCTACCTCGGATGCACTGCCTTTTGGAAGGGCTTTTGTCTCGGCGTAGCGGGTGAGGTAGTCGGTAGCTACCACAATCCACTTGTTTCCGAAAGCCGACGTCGGGAACGGCCCCAGTAGGTCCACACCAATCTGCTGGAAAGGTCGGCAAGGTGGATCGATTGGCTGCATAAGTCCTGCTGGCCTTGTCAATGGTGTCTTGCGTCGCTGACATTCCCGGCATGTCCTCACATAACGAGTGACGTCGGTGGTAAGACGTGGCCAGTAGTACCTTTCTTGTATACTCGCGAGCATGCGAGAAACACCGAGGTGCCTAGCCGTCGGATCGCCGTGCAGGGCCTGCAGGAGTTCTGGTCGCAGAGCTGAAGACACCACAAGCAGGTACTTAGCTCCAAGCGGTGAAAAGTTTTTTTTTTGGAGAAGACCGTTTCGCAGGAAGAACGACGCAAGTGCGCGTTTGAATACCTTCGGGACTTCGGTTGTCCTGCCTTCGAGGTATTCTATTAGGGCATTAAGTTCCGGGTCGGCCCGCTGTCGTTCAGCGAGGTCGTCGGTAGTTATAGTTCCCAAGAAGTAGTCGTCACCGGGTCGTCGGGTGGTGGTTGGTCGACAGGCGCACGAGAGAGACAGTCGGCGTCGGAGTGTTTTTCGTCGGACTTGTAAATGACAGTAATGTCATATTCATGAAGTCTCAGGCTCCATCGTGCGAGGCGACCTGAAGGGTCCTTCAACATGGCTAGCCAACACAAGGTATGGTGTTCACTCAAAACTTAGAAGGGCCTGCCGTAGAGGTAGGGGCAAAATTTCGACGTAGCCCAGATGATAGCGAGGCCCTCCTTTATTGTTGTGGAATATTTGGCTTCTGCTTTGGATAGCGATTGGCTGGCGTAACTAATAACCCTTTCAAATCTGTCAGCCCCCTGCACAAGAACGGCGCCAAGACCTACGCTGCTTGCGTCAGTATGTATTTCTGTCTCGGCGAATTCGTCGAAATGGGCAAGTAACGGAGGCGTCTGGAGGCGATGTTTAAGCTCCTGGAAAGCGTGTTCCTGCGCTGCTTCCCACTTGAACTCCACTTCGGCCTTGGTAAGGCTAGTGAGAGGATCGACGATGCGGGCGAAGTTTTTCACGAACCACCTATAATAGGCGCACAGGCCCAGAAATCGGCGCGCCGCCTTCTTGTTAGTGGGGGGCGGGAAGTCGGCGATGGCAGCTGTTTTTAGTGGATCGGGACGAGCTCCAGACTTACTGATCACGTGCCTCAGGAACAAGAGCTCCTCGTACGCAACTCTGCACTTTTCTGGCTTCAGAGTGAGTCCGGACGTCTTGATGGCTTGAAGTACAGCTTCAAGGCGCCGAAGATGCTTGTCGAAACTCGAAGAAAACATTATGACGTCGTCCAAGTACACAAGGCTAGTCTGCCACTTCAATCCTGCCAGTACTGTATCCATAACGCGTTGAAAAGTGGCAGGCGCTGAGCAAAGACCGAAGGGCATCACCTTAAACTCGAAAAGGCCGCCCCGTATTATAAACGCTGTCTTCTCTCGGTCTCTTTCGTCGACTTCGATTTGCCAATAGCCAGTCTTGAGGTCCATTGATAAAAAGTACTTGGCGTTATGGAGCCGATCAAGTGCGTCGTTTATTCGTGGGAGAAGATACACGTCCTTTCTTGTGATTTTGTTCAAGCGGCGATAATCGACGCAGAAACGTAGGGTCCCGTTGTTTTTCTTCACTAACACCACGGGAAACGCCCATGGACTCTTGGACGGCTGGATGATGTCATCCCGCAGCATCTCATTCCACTTGTCTCTTCATGGCCTCACGTTCTCGCGTCAAAACGCTGTATGTACTCTGACGGAGTGGTCTGGCATTTTCTTCGGTTATGACGCGATGTTTCGTGATTGGGGTCTGCCGAATTTTCGATGACGATGAAAAGCATTCTTCGTTCAACTGAAAAAGGCTATCGATCAACTACTCACAAGCGGCGAAGCGCGTTGGCATTTATACTCTTGTCATCAAATGTTCTAGCGTTATGGCTTGCGGTGGCGTAGGTTCCAGAATAATCTGTACAGTTCGCAGAGGGGGCGTGATCTTATCGAAATGATCTACTAAAGTCCGGAAGCTTCTCGTAAACTGCAGGCGCGCTTTGCGCTGAGAATTGTGTAGTGTTTTGGGGCGATAACAAATCTTGAGAAATAAAACGTGGCAATATATATATATATATATATATATATATATATATATATATATATATTTCCGTTTTTGCACATGACATATCCGAGACAATGTGCATATATATATATATATATATATATATATATATATTCACATTGTCTCGGATATGTCATGTGCAAAAACGAAAAGTGTTTGTGAACACAACAGTGTATTAAAATACCTTTGTTTGATGTGTGAAGTTTTGCGTCCCAAAACCAACATAACTGTATGGGAGACGCCGTATTGGAGAACTTCGGAAAGTTGGACCACCTGGGCTTGTTTAACATGCACTCATATCTGAGCGGACGCACCTGCAGCATTTTCGCCTTCATTGAAAATGCAGCTGCTGCATTAAAAAAATATTCAATAACGTCACCAAATTCATTCGCAGAGCACAGTGTCTAAGGGATATAATAGTTCACGAAAGGGCATCGAACTACTTAAAGCCGCATGACACATCATTCAGGAGCTATTTCATATAAAATGTCATGTAATATATCAAGTGAACACGTCAGGAAAGGCGCCGGTTAGTCATGTTTTCATTAAATATTCTGTTGTTCTAGGAGCCACATTGCAAATGGATGCATATACTGATCGTGACTTATGAGAGCGCATCGTTTTTTGGTCGCTTAAGCAAGCCACTAGTGCAACCACCTTGTCGAACACTGACCTACGCTAACTTTCAGCAAGGTTTTATTGTAAGCCAGATCAATTAACTTATGGAAGAAAATGTCGGACAATCAGATATGCAAAAGCTTGGTGGAATGAAGGAATGGCAGTTTTTTTTTCTGGATAATAATAAAGGAAAAGTGTGGTCGTTCACCTGTTTGTAATAAATGCTCGGTTTTACGCACGCTCAAGAATTACACTACGCAGCGGTTTGCATACTCAGCTACAATACATAAGCTTGGTTACCATGTGTAAACGCGCCACCATTATCAACATTAAAAATCCGATTTTTTTCATGCTGGCATCTTTACGCATACAAGAGTGGTCACCTTTTTCCATGTATATATCAGCTGATCTGGCATTAAATAAATCATCGCCTAAATTTGCGCTTGTTTCCGTTCTATCTGTCCCGTTCTCTTTCTTTCCCTGACGTGCATAACACTAAAAAAAGTGACAATAACCAGGCCACAAAGCTATTCCCTTGCCTAACTCTCATTTATCTTCGTCAAACAGTCTGGATTCGCAGTAACAATCGATCCAAGTGATTATTGATGATGGCGTATAAGTCATGGCACGCATTATTTTTACGTTACTTCCTGTCATTCACCTTCTTCATTCGTCACGAAACACAGAATTTGGTTTGATCAAATCTACCGAAATGGCCACGAAGGCACTAGGAACGTGGCAGGAGAGATACGCAGTACTATACATAAACGTCGTGACTTTTACGTCACTATCTGTCGTCCATATAGTTCGCAGATTCACATCGCGCAATAACCAATTCGGCATTTATGAAGTTTGTGAAAAGGTAATGAGCGCACTAAGAGCATGGCATGTAAGTCATACCGTGCCTCATATGCATATTCATGTGCATTCATTGACTTAGTCTGATGTATTCAAGTGTCAGCCACGACCTTCTTTTATTAGCACTCCGCGCATATGACGTCACAATGTCTGTGAAGCCTCTCGATTCTCTTAAGGTTGAGGGCAGCACGACAACAGTGAAATTTGTCCGAGATCTATCGTGCCCTCCAAATATAACCCTTTTTGTCGAACGGCAGTTTATTTATAACAGAGGCATGCCGCAGCTAGAGGGCGAGGGGTCCCATTATTTTGCGGCCAATGGCACACTCTAATTTCAGTGTGCAGCGTTTATTGGATTTATTTTCACTTCATCTTTCAGAACCTATGTTCGCCCGAAAAACAACTATTTTGTACCGCCGATTCTATCTTTCATGGTCCCGGCCCCATGATATCTGATGGAAGAACTTGCTCGTACGTGCAACGCGTACACATATGCACGTTCCGCCCACCCACTAAATCCGTGAACGTTACCAAACTCCTGAAGAAGACGTCACATCCGACCCAGGTCATCACTGTAGCTGTCTGCAACAAGAGCTGGTGCCGGAATACCAGTCTTTACGTGAATTCAACATGACGACCACTCCAGCGACATTGATTTGATTGATAAAGGAGGTCTAACGTCCCGCAACCACCGTATCAATATGAGAGACTCCGTAACCAGTAAGTTGGCTCGAAGGGCTGTCAAAGTCCGGCTGTTTTATGCGACGTTGTCTTACGTAGCTGGCATTATCAGCGTGTTTTTGCGTAACGAGCTACGTCGGCGCAAAGTGTGGCGACCGGCACAATTTAGAGCACTGCACGGGCCGATTTTTCCGGCCCGGTCTCAGCCAGACACCAAAAAGGTATGCTCCCGCCTAACCCTGTTCGGCTCGGTGTTTTCAAGTGCGGCCCGCTATCGGCTCGAGACTGAAAGGTTTGTGCTCGACTCTGCCCGACCTGTGTCAGCTAGTCACTTTTGCCGTCTCAACCACGCTACGGTCTCCGGAACAGGGGCACAAACACGAGAGGAACGAACTGACTAACACAACGCTAGATGGGTGAGAGTACTTTGTCTGTTGGCTCAATGAACCTTTTAGGAGCAGGAAGGTTTTAGAAAAACTGACTTGTGGTGAATCGCATATTTGTATGCTTAGAATGTATGTCGCGGCAACAAGTGCTCCTAAAGGTTTACAGCTAGAACTGCAGCCGAACACATCAGAGATGTCAAAGAAGAACCTTCTAAGGTGGAATAACACCTAATTCGGGTGTCTGTTGAAATAACCAGCATAGTTATTAGCCATTATGAATCATCTAACGGAATCAGAAAAAAGAGCTTGTGCAATCCTCTCAGTTTACGACTGAATAATAAAAACTCTCGAATTATACCGGTCACAGAAGTTAGCCGAGCTGGATGCTAAAAGTCAAAGAAGGTCACCTATGACAACTTAAGAAAAAAAGAATGCTCCCGACGAGAAAGGATTCTAACAACAGCTGAAAGGCGCCAGCCCGAGCTGGAAAGTAAATCATCTAGACAGGATAACATTATAAATTTGTCATGTAACGATCTATCAATTGAGCAATGTCGTGTTTTATCTCGAGGACTTAATATTTGCCCTGCAACAGGAGGCTATAGTGAATTTCAGTTGGTAAAGGATCTTCACAACTTCGAACGTAACATCCACCTCCGTGAATACTTTTATGATCGGTCCTCGGCTCACAATACCAATAGCTCATCATTGCCACCTTAGAAGCATTGGAAACCTCTCTCTCAAAGAGACAAATGTCTGGAACTTCATATCAGAGCGGTACAACGCGATGTCATGCAGGCATATAAAGAACGTACACCATTGCACCGCAACCTTACTGACAGAGAGCAACAAGCAATTGAATCCTTCGCTAGTCGTAATGACATAATTATAAAACATGCAGAGAAAGAAGGCGCCATTGTTGTAATAGATAGAAGCACCTATATCAGCGAAGGCCCTAAGCAGCTCAGTGATGCATCATATTACAAGCGGCAAGATCGTGTCCCAACAAACGAGTTCAAAGCTACTGACCGTGATAGTCTGACTCCGCTTTTTATTGATAAAGAAGTGATCTACAGAACTCTAAAATTCCTGATACCGCTGAACCCAGTAGCTGGCAGGTTTTACCTTCTTCCCAAAATTAATAAGAAAGAGAATGCCTGTAGATCGATAATTTCTGGAATTGGAACAGTTACTGAGAACCTTTCCCGTTATGTAAATAGCCTCAACAACACCATTCTGTCCAGCTCTTCTTCTTCCGTTAAAGATACCAATCACTATTTAACAGATATTTTTGACCTACAGGTTCCTCAAAATTCGTTTCTCGTTACATTAGATGTCACGTCACTATACACTGATATCCTTCACCCAGATGTCATTTAGGCAGTGATCTGCGTGTACAACGATTGCGACGCCAACAAACTTGTTTCTGCATCTACGTTAGCTGTGTTGCTTAAGCTCATTCTCGAACTTAACAATTTCGAATTTGATGAGACATAATATGTTCAGGTAAGCGGTACATCGATGGGCACAAGATTCAGACCAAACTACGCAATTATATTTATGGGGCTTCTTGAAAACAAATTTCTTGCAAATTGTGAATATAAGCCATTTTACTAAAAGCGGTTCAATGACGACATTTTCCTAATCTGGCACCATAGTGAATCGCAACTTCTTTCTTTCATAGCAGATCTTACTAATGCTCATCCGGCGATTTCTTTTTTGTACTCGTATTCACCTGTGAATATAAGCTTCCTTGATGTCATAGTCACTCTACGTAACAAAAAACTAATAACTAATCTTTAGAGGAAACCCAAGGAGAGGCAGCAATATCTTCATTTTAGGAATAATCACGTGAAACACAATAAAACTACTATTACCTACAGCCAAGCAGTTCGTTTTGAAAGAATATGCTCTGATAGTAGCGAATTTTCTCACCACTGCGAACAACTTCGGAACGCGCTCGAACAACAGAGCTATCCCGCCAGCCTAATCACAGACGCCATCAAACGTGCAGAAGAGCTCGACCATTCAGATCTGCTGAGTACTAACAAAAGACCCAAAGACTGTTCGTGGACTAACCTAATTTTGACACATGCGGCCTCAGCTCCAATTGTCAAGCCTATTTTAACGAAACATATCAACATTTTATCACAGAGCGAGCGGCTCCAAAGAATCTTAACGGAACAACCACGCGTGGTCTACCGACGATCGTGCAACCTTCGTGATTTACTAACCTCATCTAAAACAACGTGTTCACATCATGAAGGCTGTCATTCCTGCTACAAACCACGTTGAAAAGTGTGCGCGCACGTGATAACATGTAAACAGTTTTAAATACATCGTCCAGCTTTTCTCTAAAAATAAATGTGAACTACACATGTGATAGTATTAACGTCATCTATCTTTTCGAGTGTTCAACATGCAAAGCTCAGTACATAGGTCACACAGAGACAAGTTTCAGAATTCGTTTCAATAATCACCGTACGTGCACATGCCATAAGCCTCCGTAATCTACAACTGTCGGAGCACGTCACTATGCCTGGCCACAGCTTCGACAAAATTAGGGCCACTATTATTCAGTCCAGATTCAAGACAAATCACGATAGGGAAGTGAGGGAATCCTTCTTGATCCACAAATTTAACATCATTCGTTCAGGTATCAATGAAAACGTAGGAAAGCTCACTTGCCTCGCACTCTAACAAAATGATTTCTTAGATTAGTAAAATATTTTAGTGTATATTAAAAAGTATGTTAGTCAACCGTGGTTTCTTTACTTCAGAGCTCTTTTACATGTCCTGCCAACCATACTGTGCCCCACGTGTTGATGCCCAAGAAAATTTGAAACTTGTATATTGTCACGTTACTCTCAACAAACTTGATAAAAATGGGCTCGTTTAGTCGACTACTCAAGCAGCGACTCAGAGAGATCGTCTTTGTCTTCTTTCACTCTTTGATCTCACCCAAGCTTACCATGTGGCAATAGTCCCCTCCTTTGAAAGCATCGACTCGATGCTCGTAAATAAAAAAATGAAGGTATACACACGCAGATATAGAGAACCAAAAGATAGAGAGTGTCACTACTCGCAGCGCAAATGAGGAAGTTTCGCCAACGCTTGCGCCAAGCGCAAAAAGAAAACGCATAAAAACACAGGAGAACACAAACAGCAGCAGCAACGCAATGTCATGGCATGATGTAGCACGTGAAACCACAAGGGTTACTGTGTGAAGTAGGGCTTCAGCCGAACGACATGCATGGTTTTGGGTCGAAGCTGTCTACGAGAAGACGCTGCGCCGTCCGGAAATACCTCGTAGGTAAGATCTGTGATTCGTCTAAGAACCTTGTACGGTCCAAAATAACGGCTTCGGAGTTTTTCGGATAAGCCTGGTCGCCGGACAGGGATCCACACCAACACTCGGTCCCCAGGGTGGTAGGTGACATTTAGATTGCGGAGGTTGTAACGCCGTGCGTCTGCAACTTGTTGGTGACTGGTGTTTATGCGAGCTAGCTGACGAGCTTCTTCGGCGTATTGAGTGTATTGCTCAGCATCTTGAGCAAGTTCATTGCTTTGGTCGCACAGAAGCATAGCATCGAGCATGGTTCGAACGTTGCGTCCGTAAACAAGACGGAAAGGCGGAAATCGCGTTGTTTCTTGCGTTGCCGTATTATAAGCAAACGTGATGTATGGAAGAATCTCGTTCCAGGTTTTATGTTGTACGTCCACGTACATTGACAGCATGTCCGCTATGGTCTTGTTAAGCCTCTCTGTCAGTCCATTGGATTGCGGATGATAAGCCGTTGTTTTTCGATGACTTGTGCAGCTCAGTTTGAAAATGTCCTCCATCAATCGTGCTGTAAACGACGTCCCTCTGTCCGTAATCACGCATGACGGGGCACCATGCCGTAGGACGATTTGGTGCACGAAGAACTGCACGACTTCAGGGGCCGTGCCACGGGGTAACGCTTTTGTTTCAGCATAACGCGTAAGATAATCTGTCGCAACTATAATCCATTTGTTCCCAAAGGACGACAAAAGGAAGAGCCCGAGAAGGTCCATTCCCACGAGGTCAAACGGTATCCGTGGTGGTGCGATCGGCTGGAGCAGGCCCGCGGGTCTCACAGGCGGAGTCTGGCGGCGCTGACACTCACGGCAGCCTTTCACATATCGATGTACACTAGTTGATAGTCGCGGCCAGTAATACTGTTGGCGTACTCGGGCGAGAGTTCGCGAATAGCCCAAATGTCCTGACGTGGGCTCGTCGTGGCACGCAAGGAGGATTTCATCACGCATGCCGGTAGGAACAACGAGTAGGGAAGGCTTTGTCGCTACCACGGGCGTTTTTCTTGTAAAGAATGCCTCCTCTTAGACAAAAAGAGGACAGTTCGCGAGCAATGTGTTGAGGGATCTGAGAGTTGCGGCCTACCAGGGTATCAATGACTGGGCGTAATTCATCGTCTGCCCGCTGCTTTGACATAAATTCGGAGTCACTAACTGCTCCGAGAAAGGCATCTTCATCTTCGGAGCCCCTGACAGCGTTCCCCACAGGTGCTCTAGAAAGCGCGTCGGCGTCTTCGTGTTTGCACCCTGACCTGTACACAATCGTAATATCAAACTCCTGCAAACGGCCCCGCGCGGTGGTCTAGTAGCTAAGGTACTCGGCTGCTGACCCGCAGGGCCCGGGTTCGAATCCCGGCTGCGGCGGCTGCATTTCCGATGGAGGCGGAAATATTGTAGGCCCGTGTGCTCAGATTTGGGTGCACGTTAAAGAACCCTAGGTGGTGTAAATTTCCGGAGCCCTCCACTACGGCGTCTCTCATAGTCATATAGTGGTTTCGGGACGTTAAACCCCACATATCCATCCAACTCCTGCAAACGCAAAGTCTACCGCGCGAGACGGCCGGATGGATCTCTGAGATTTGCCAGCCAGCAGAGCGAGTGGTGGTCAGTCACCACTTTGAAGAGACGACCGTAGAGGTAAGGCCGAAATTCGGTCGGCGCCCACACGACTGCGAGGCATTCTATTTCTGACGTAGAATAGTTGGTCTCAGCTCGAGAAAGAGTACGACTGGCGTAAGCTATCACATGCTCAACGCCGCCATGTCGTTGTACAAGGACAGCGCCAAGTCCAACGTTGCTGGCATTTGTATGAGTTTCTGTAGCAGCGTCCTCATCAAAATGGGCAAGAACAGGGGCTGTTTGCATTCTCTGTCGTAACTCTGTGAACGCTGTATCTTGTTCTGCGCCCCAAGTAAAGGGTACGTCATCTCGGGTGAGTCGCGTAGGAGGTTCAGCTATCTTAGAGAAGTTGGCGATAAATCGGTGATAATACGCTCACAAGCCGAGGAAACGGCGTACTGCTCTTTTATCTGATGGGACAGGGAAGGCGGCGACAGCAGCAGTTTTGTCTGGATCAGGTCGCACTCCATCCGCACTAAGGACATGTCCCAGAAATTTCAGCTCTTCATAGCCGAAATGGCAATTTTGGGGTTTCAGCGTGAGTTCAGCTGTGCGAATGGCTTCTAGAACTTTTCTCAGACGCTTCAGATGTTCTTCAAAGCTCTCGGAAAAGATGACCACATCATCGAGGTAGACAAGGCAGCTTTGCCACTTCAAGCCAGCAAGAACTGTGTCCATCTTCCTCTGAAAAGTGGCTGGTGCAGAACAGAGGCCGAAGGGAAGCACTCGGAATTCGTAAAGTCCGTCTGGAGTCACAAACGCAGTTTTTTCTCGAGCTCGTTAATCCACCTCAATTTGCCAATAGCCACTCTTTAGATCGATGGACGAAAAATACTTCGCACGTCGTAGTCTGTCGAGGGAGTCGTCGACCCGTGGAAGCGGGTAGACGTCCTTTTTTGTGACGCTAATAAGCTTCCTGTAGTCAATACAGAATCGCAGCGTTCCGTGTTTTTTCTTTACTAGAACGACTGGCGAGGACCAAGCGCTGCTGGATGGTTGAATAATCCCGTAATCGAGCATCTCTTTTACTTGTGTCTGAATAGCCTTGCGTTCTTTGGCAGAAACGCGATAAGGCTGCTGTCGGATGGGGCGGACGTCATCGATGCTTCGTGAGGTGTGTTTGACGGACTTTAGAAGAAGAGGCTAAGCAAGATCTGAACTCCCTTAAAAGGTCGTGAAGTGCAGCCTTTCTCTCGTCTGACAGCTTCGAATTAATGTCGATGTGGTCTAGCAATTCCTCATCCTCATGCGTTTCTTCGGACGCGAAGCACTCCGTGACGTCGGCAACAGGTTCTCCATAAGCTAGGGTGGTTCCGCGGAAAAGATGCCAGTGCTCGTAAGTGAAGTTCGTAGCTAGTATCGTTGACTGTCCGTCACGGACGCACACAAAACTTCGGGCGGCGCATACACCTTGGAGCAGCAGAAGTGATAAGTTGCTTTCAGCCACCACGTCGCCGTCTTGGAAGTCTTCACAAGTGACTTCGATGGGAACAGTTGCTCGAGGTGGCAGCGTCACACTGTCGTCAGCAACACGCAGCGCAAGTCTACGGCAGTTATCAGCGTCTCGATCTGTTGCGCCTTGAGTCGAGAAGGTCACGATGTGCTCACGGAGATTTATGATGGCACCGTATTCCCGAAGGCAGTCCATGCCATAAATCAGCTGACGCGAACAGTCGCGAAGAACGAGGCAGCTGAGCACAAACGTTGAAGCACGAATTTTCACTCTGCAGTGGCGGTACAGCGACCCAGCGGTGTTACAACGTGTCCTCCAGCTGTTCGAATTCGCGTTCCATTCCACGGCGTGATCACTTCCCTGAGATCTTTCGCTAGCCTCCCGCTGATGATCGAAGAGTCTGCACCAGTGTCTACTAATGCACTGACCTGAAGACCGTCAACCAGCACAGGTTTGTCGAGTGACACGTGGTCACTAGGTTCAGATGCGGATGTCGGTGTTTCTTCGGCACTGCGATTATTCTCTGACGAAATGCCTTCGGCGTTGCGTGCAAACGTCGATGGGAGGTCTTCCGCACTTTGAGTCCCAGCGACCTTGCCCCCGAAGGTCGCTGCCTTCAGTTTTCCCGACAAGGGCTCGGGGAGCGTTCCCATGCCGTCACCCCGAAACGTGGCCCAGTGGCTGCGAGTCTCCTCGGAGATGGTGACCGCGATTGCCGTCGTGTAAAGGGTGCACGCTGTTGCGCGAGATACTCTTCGATATCCCTTGGCCTTTGACCAATTCGGGAACGAGGGAAATTGACGGAAAATCCGCGCAGTCCAAGTTGCCGGTATGGGCATTCGCGGTAAATGTGACCAGCCTCACCGCAATAATAGCAGAGGGGTCGTCTGTCTGGCGTACGCCAGAGATCAGACTAGCGCATCGGTGCACGACGACTATCGATGTCCAAATCAGCGTGCGCTGACTGAATCGCGACTGACGGCATCATTGTCTGGATCGGGACGTATGGCATTGTCTGGATCGGGACGTGCGGCACTGTCTGGATCGGGACGTGCGGCACTGGCTGGATCAGGACTCCTTGACCCGAAAGAGGAGTGGCAGATCGCAAGGCTTCCGCGTACGTACGACGGCGACTGTCAGTAGACACTGGAGCCGTTTACGGATCAAACGACGTGGGCGGAAAACGATGGGCGTGCAGCACCTGCTGGACCTCGTCGCGGATGACACTGGTGATAGAACTAACATCGATTTGCCTTGTCCCGTACATCTTTTCAATTTCTTCCCGGACGACAGATCGGATGATCTCGCAAATCCATTAGGGGCTCTTGCTCCCAGGGGTGGCGAAAATTTCAGGAGTTGAGGCAGCATTCACTTGACGGTCAAACTGGGCAGACCGTTGGTGCAGTACTCGCTCCATTGTTGCCGCTTCAGTAAGGAACTCAGCAACACTTTTGGGGGTACTACGCACCAAACCAGCAAAAAGTTGTTCCTTCACACCACGCATGAGGTGGCGCAAGTTTTTTTCTTCTGCCATAGAAGGATCCGCTCGCTTGAAAAGCCGTGTCATGTCCTCGACGTACATCGAGACGGTCTCGTTAGGCATCTGGATGCGTGATTGTAGTGCACGCTCCACCCGTTTGCGGTGGTCGGGACTCCTGTAGGTCTCCAGGAGGCGACGCTGGAACTCGCGCCAAGATGTCAGAACATCATCCCTGTTCAAAAACCACTTCTTGGCACCGTCTTTAGGGCAAGTGTACACGTTCCGGAGCTTCGCGGCATCATCCCAGTAATTGATCGCTGCGACACGTCCAAACTCACTCAGCCAGTCGTCAACATCTTCATGCTGCTCTCCGTGAAAAGGGCTAGGCATGAGTGGGTTTTGGACGGTGCAGTAGACCGGTGTGGAAGGTGTTGGAGCTTGCATGGGATCTTGTGTCGAAGTCATAGTCGCTGCGTCAGTGGTTGGTGTCTCAGGCGGTAGGCCTCGTTGGCGGCGGCTTACTCTATAAACAGGAGTGTCCACAGGTGCAGGGCTTGTGTTCCGGCTGCTGGACGGGATCGTGGGCATCGGGTGGATTGTGAGACGTTGTACCCAGCACCTCCACCAGTCTTGTCACGTTACTCTCGACAAACTTGATAAAAATGGGCTCGTTTAGTCGACTACTCAAGCAGCTGCTCAGAGAAATCGTCTTTGTCTTCTTTCACTCTTCGATCTCACCCAAGCAAACCTTGTGGCAATATTCATGCACCCGTCACATGTCAGTCATGTTAACGCAAGGTTCTGACAGATTACCATTTTTGTCCCTTTGATTGTTGTAGCTGCTGTAACGAAAGTTCATCGCGTGAGCCAAAAAAAGCGGCTGCATTGTATCATACTTACTCTGACGAAGGCCGTGCCATGCCCGAAACTTTAATAAAGAATATTTCCTTTTAAAATGTGCTATCTGCAAGTTCATTCAATATAAAAAATACTCGAACCTGTCGTGCCTTCCTTTCAATATATATATATATATATATATATATATATATGTGTGTGTGTGTGTGTGTGTGTGTGTGTGTGTGTGTGTGTGTGTGTGTGTGTGTGTGTGTGTGTGCGTTACTTGAAGGTTGCCGGTTTAGTTCCTGCCCAAGGCAAGTTATCTTTTCACCCACTTTTCTGTCTTCACAATTACATGACGATTCAGTCTCATAACTTCCCCGATACTTTCTTTGGCATTATTGTCTGTTAGATCTCATTATTATTGTGTCAAAACACAGAAAATTGAGCTTTTGAATGCACACTCTTTCCTTTATATATATATATATATATATATATATCGCTGTATGTAAGCATTCATTTATTGTCCTGCCGCAGTGGTCTAGTGGCTAAAATACTCAGCTGCTGACCCGCACGTTGGATTCCCGGCAGCTGCGGCTGCATTTCCGATTGAGGCGGAAATGCTAGAGGCCCGTGCCGTGTGCTCAGATATGAGTGCACTTTAAAGAAGCCCAAGGGGTCGAAACTTCCGGAGTCCTCCACTAAAGCGTTTCTCGTAATCATGTGATGGTTTAGGGACGGACGTTAAACCGCACTTATAATTCAATTAGGCATTTATATGAAGTGAACATGGATATATATCAATACCTATATACATAAACATTGTTATGATTCATCTATAGGAACTCAGCTTTTGTCACTGTCATAAATTATAGTGCCAAAATCATTTGCAGCTAAACATTTTGCTATTTGTTAAAAGGCCTGCCCGCTTCATTGTCTCCAAAACAAGATTTCTATCCTCACAGCATTATTGTTCAGGTTATCTTCAATATATTAGGTTATTATTTTTAAAACATTTTTGTTAAGTTGTAATTTGGCAGCCTAATTATTGTAATGGTGGGCACATGTCAAGGCTAGTCCACTCTTCCTGAAGATATACAATGTGTTTTCATTTATTGCTTATCTATGACACTTTCATGCTTTCTAAAGAGAGTGTCCCCGGTGTATTTATTTTTTGGATTTGAAAATTGAAATTTTTTTGAGTAAATTTGACGAGATTACAACTTGGACAAGAAGTGCAAGTTCAGAGGTTCCGGAATGAAAACTGTAGGAGGGACGTCCTAACAACACACAAATGGGGTGTAAAGGAAATTAGGCGAACAGTGAGTCGTTAATTTTATAATTTTTATAGCTTTTGTAATGAAGTGTGAAAGAGCCCTAAATAATAAAAAATAAAAAGCCAACCAAGATAAGTATAAACGTATATGATAAAACAGTTTTAGCAAAGTCACACAGAAGAAATCACGAAATTAATTCAAACAGGATATTGTAGCACGCGAATAAGTATCAAAATAGGCAAAAGGTAAACGCTTGGAAGTGGCAACAGCAGATTGCGAAGTAGTAGGGTAGACAAAACCAAGTGAATTCTATGTGTCTAACAAAGTGTTTATGAAATGCTTCTTAGTTTTACGTTAGTATGAGGGTGATGAAATAACTTTATATTCGATGGTGATAATTTTTCAATTGAAATGCCTAAAAAGCAACAATAAATTGCACATAATTTGTTCTAATTTCAGGAAGAAGAAGATTAAGGCACTTTGAAAATCTTGTAATATTGCCATTGATGAAGGTGGAGCGAATAAAACCAGGAACATTGAGATCAGTATTGATAAGACGAAACATTAGTAGTGACAACCTATGATGGAATAACATGCGCAAAGTTAAAACATTTACACAACGGGATATGGGAGCAGACTGAGATGTATAATATGAAAATGTAACCAATCGTAATGCCTGCTTTTGGAAAATTTCTAGGTGACAAGGATGTGTGTCTTATGTATTACCCCAGGATGAAAGACAATATGAGAGGTACCTGTGTATGTCCGCATAGTATAAAAACGTGAGAATGTCCAGATGAAAGAAATAGCGAGTTTCTATATAGACGTGAATTCCGAATGAGATTTTTTATATAAGTGAATGTATATGACAGTGGAGCCTCAGATTGTCATCTAGAACAACATCGAGAATTTTCTTCGTCGTAGATCATGAATTCATATCTATATTTAAAAAGCTGCAATAGGATGAATGAGCAGACTTTTTGACAAATGGAAGAGCACAAATGTCATCTTATATGGGTTATTTCTCAGCTTGTTTTTTACACACCTTTAATGAACACTACATAGGTCAGCGTTTATTTTATTCTGCTATGAGCCAGGATTATTATCAGATAAAAACCAGGTGGTGTCATTGGCATAAAGTAGACATTGTACATGCGTTAATATTGTGGCAATTCATTGATGAATATTAGGAATAAAAGTGGTCTAAGTTTTGATCCTTGTGGAACACCTACATTTATGTTTTTATGAGGAGATGAAGTCACTAATTTGGACTCTGTAAGATCTGTCTTCTAAATATTTATGACATAGTTTAAAGGTGGTTCAGAAGTGCCATAAATTTCAAGTTTTAAAAGAATATGATGATCGATGGAATCAAAGGATTTGGAGAAATCAATGAAGAGAGATCCTACTAAAAGAACTTGGTCGATGGCTAGTTAACCCTTTCAACAAAACTAATAGGCGCTAACTCAGTAGAAAAATTCTTGCGAAAATCAAATTGGTCGTCAGTTAAAAGATTAAACTTGGACAAGTGTCAGCTTAGGCGATTGTGAAATAATTTTTCCATCACTTTGCTGAGAAATGGCAAAAGGCAGATAGGACGACAATTACTCAAGCACTAGTGGTCGCATCTTTAAATATTGAGATTATTGTACCAGCTGTGAGTATATTAGGAAAGATGCCGTCTTTAAATTTTTTGTTTATTACATGTGCTCACGCGGGCGAGATTCCTTTGACACAAGTTTATTTCTTGAGGGGTTTATAAGATCAAGACCTGGAGCAGTTAATTTGAGAGAATCGATGATATTGCAAACTTCTTCCGGCGTCGTTGGCAATATTTACAAAGATCGAGGACAGCGCGGAAAAGTGAGTTGCATCAAATTAGGCTGATTACTGTCTATAAATCTGGAATGATCACTGAAAACATTAGCAATATCTCCAGGGTCAGTAATAATAGCAGAATTGTGGTTTATACACCATATGCAGTTTCTAAATGTACGGATGTTCAAGAATTTTTCAATTACCTGCCAGTTTCGTCTTGTGTCGCTTTCGTTTGTTTTTATTTTGTTTTCGTAGTATCTACGCTTAGCATCTTTTAAAGTGGCCGTTGGAATATTTGAGTACGTGTTAAAGCGTGACCGCAAAGCAATAATAAAAGGATGGGCTTTAAGCTTCTTACGAAGATTATTTTTCCTACTTAATAAATCGCAATAAAGAATCACTGATCCAGAACTTTCTTAGTGAGCTAAATCATCAAGTGATGTTTGTGTTTCTTGTGCATAAATTAGAATATTCTATTATGTTTTCAAAAATAATAAAAAGCATTAACGCTGCATTGTTCTTTAGGCACGTTAGTTCAGTCAATCTCAAAAATAATACTTTCGATATTCTTGGAGTCAAAACGTGCTCTTACATAATATTCTGGCTGTAAACGTGACGAATGACCTACGTAAAAAAGAGTAGGGTAATGATATGTTGCGGCCTATTTCACTATTCCAGCTGAGTTAGGATCTGCAGGTAAGTTAGAAAGCGCATGGAAAATAAATATTGGGTCCACCTAACTTACATCTAGTTGGGACTGAAATTAGTGATGAGAGACAGCCGCAAAGGTAAGTGCGTAAGAACTCGTTACATGATTCGTTGTTAGGGTCAATAATATCGTCGATATCACCACATATACACATATCTTTGTTTTCATTTACTATTATGTTTATTACCTGCTCAAATTCTTTACAGAACACAATGTATGAGGATGAGGGTGAACATTAGATGCACACAATTACGATGTTACCTGTAGAAGGGAGCTGCAGGCTGTTACTGTCAACTTCTCACCATACTGACTCCCACAGACAATGACGAAAAACAAAGTCTTGACAATATTTATATGAAAATGATGAGTTTACTAAAATGGCTGAACCAACACTAGGATAACTTTCGCCGTGACAATATTCAAACGTGTAACCAGAAAGACCGTATAAATTTCCGTCAAGGGATGGTAACCGTGTTTCAGATGGGCATACAAAAGAAAAGGCGTGATTCAAAACACAAACAGCAATGAGATAATCATAATGCTTACGAACGCTGCGTATGTTTATATCCAATAAGGATAATGTGTGTTGTTTATCCTTATACAGAGTTTTCGCTTCATTAAGAGTAAAAACAGATTCACCCATGATGACTCAGAAGTTCTTAATTGAAGCACGCAACGTATATATTTCCCTACTTGATACCGACAGGTCATTCAGTCTAGATATGCGATGAACATGGGTATGTTTTGACTTTCTGGCCTTGATAGTGCAGTTATCGGTCCCTGAAAATTTGTAACTCTTAGACTTCTTCAGTTCTAGCGCCTGCCCAAAAAGCCACTCGTTGTCAAGTGTCAGTTGACCATTTACGAAAATGGAAGTCAGTGGGCTCTGTTCTGGCCTATTTGAAGTTGTTGTGAGCCTTGAGCGGCGAGCGTTGGAAGTGAAGCCAGCGTTTTTTTTTTTGTTCGCGAGCAGAAGCGTGCTATAGTGCCTGTTCCTAGCTTCCCAGGTATGCGGTGAACAACGTCAATGTCACCCGCAGCGACTGAGTATCAAATCTTTTCACCCAAAGCCTGCACAATTTTTAAACAACTTTCGCCTTCAGATTTTGGGGCGCCTTTACTTTTTCCTTTACTTTGGCGCGAATAGTGCTCAAGGTCAGCTACTCGTTGTGTAAGGCTCTTGTTACTTTGAAACAAAACCTTGTTTTCGTCTTTCAAGGATTTGTTTTCTTGGGGAATTCTCTTGTTTATTTGTTTTCATAGACTCGTACACTTTATTAAGTACACTCAGACTTTGGCGCTACTAGGCGACTTCAGAACGAAGAAGGTGAAGCTGTTTTGACAACTTGGAATCGGTTGGCATCTTGCAAAATTGGACTGGTCAATACCCACAAGGCATGGAAAAAATGGCAGCAGGGGCAGCGGCGGGAACTTCTGAGCTATATAGAAAATTGTAGTGGCACTAACCTGTACAAATATACAGAAGATAGTTAAGGCAGTCTTTAAGCCATTACCACTGCTGCCAAAGTGGTGACCACTGTTGCAGAGCAGTCGCTTATATAGGCAGCGATCCCTGCACTGGCGTCGCTGTACGCAGCGCTTTGATGACGATACTTGGGTAGCCTGCTTTACACGTGTGCTTCTTCATAGTAGCGTCGCACAGGATGTCACCTGGAATCAGGCGCACGCGAGATCTGTGCAAGTACACAGAAGATATTAGAGCAGTCCTTAAGCGGCAACTACTGCTGTTAATGGTATGTTTCTGCATGTGTGTTGAGCGTCTGCAGTTTACTGGCATGTATATTGAGCGTAAGCAGTGTGTAGGAAAGAAATATTGTCTTGCTGCTCACCCTATGAACTGCGTGTGCATTCAACTATTTAAAGTGCTTTATATTCAACCGTTATGAAGTTAGATCAAAGTCAATTTGTATGCATGCTTTCTATGCACAAGTATTGTGAGGAATGACGTATAGCATCCCTGCTAAAACAGGTGTTGTCGGTGGGTTTCTGTGCGCTTGGGAACGGGGGCTATCAGTGATACTTCTTGCTAACCGGACACAAAAAGATTGCCTTTTGAAAACGCAACCCTCTGTCTGTTCCACCAATAATGCATTATTACTGCAACAGCGTAAAAAGCTCGTGTCGCAGAAATTTCGGCGTTGGTGTCGATGTTTATGAGCGAAAAATCATGTTTTTTATTACAACAAATCGAGAAAAAAGTAATGAAGTAATAAAAATATTTGCGTCTATGCGATTATTAAAATTTTGCAATTTTCGTGGCAAGCAAGCGTTCTACCACAAACCCATGTGTCTGCTTTGAAATAAAATGAGAATAAATTCCTCAGGCTACAAATTCAGCAAAAATACCTTTCTTACATAGCACAAGCATCCTGTACGAAGATTTCACAGCACAGCATGTAATATCAAACAATAATGCATGGTACAAGTTTAAATTGCCATTAGTCATCACAACATGCGATTACCAAAGCGACTTCAAGGTTTAAAGTCTACTAACCTTCATAAAAGGCACACGGGCTACCACGCGTATTCCTTCAATACTGCGTAGTGAATGCATAGCAAGTTCAAATACATTTTGCGCATATAATTTCTCATGGTTGTTAAAATCTACTACCCTTTTTTCTACAGCCTGCAACTATGTGCAAAATTTTCTCTAAGACAAGGCACTTTCAACTATCTCAATTACACTATAGTTTTCCACACTTAAACTTTTTGAAGTAGCAACTTTCAACAAAAAGTACGCACTAAGTGGTTGAAGCACGCACAAGAGCCAGGATATCACTTTCAACTCTGAAATTTGGAGCTTAAGGGCCCTTTAGCATTTTAAACAGTACCAAGCCCTGATGCATCAGACGAATTTAATTTGCCGGCTCACATAAAATCATATACATTGCTCACGAACTTAGACAATACCTAATAATATTTTGTGTAACTATGGGTATGTGTAGCTCCGGGAGAAAACCACCTAATACTGCGATATCTGAAGAGATAATGTTAGCTCTGATGTACGCATTGCTGTTGAAATTGCACGCACATCCCCCGAACTGTAGATTGTTTAAACAAAATTACGGGATATTCTTAAATTGTCCTGTTTCAATCCCTTAGCACTACACATTGCTATGCAATATGCAGTGCTCACTTTCGATGAAAATATCTAACTGTTTTAGTTTTTAATTCAACAAGTTGTAATTTATCCCGAGTAATGCTTCAAGATTTGAAGCGAGAAAACTAAACAAATTTGTTCACTTCTAATTTTATTTTTACGACAGCAACAATAGCACGACAGCCCTATTTTGTTGGTGTAGAGTTTCTTTCCGATGAAATAGAGTCCTGTCTGGAAGAAATGGATAAAAGAATGAGCAATCGTGTCGCATGAACTCTACAGCCTAATCACGCAACCACAATTACTATAAAGTTATTCACTCACGAAGCGTGTAATAAGCGCTGTGTTTTGAGAGTTATCATAATATTCGCGAACAACATGCAAAGGTAATGAAAAGTTAACAGAGGCTTTAACAGAGACATTTAACAGAGGCTTGTCTTTGTCGTAGCCTGTTTATTCAGATTACCAATCATACCTTAAGGCCGCCACGTCCATTCGGGCTGCTCTTGAGAGAAGATCGATAGTTATAGCGTGAGAGAAGAAAGACAACAAAAAGACAAGAAGAAGACGAGCGCTCATTTCCTTTTTGTCCCTTTGTTGTCATTCTGTTCTCGCGGTATAACTATCGCCATGTCACACCAACCAGCCCAAACTGCGCCACTCACTTCTGAGAGAAGTGATGAGGAGAAGCTTAGCCGCAGGAACGGGTGTCCAATTTCTTACTTACGAAAAGTTGATGATGGTTAATACAGCAGCCTCCACACGCACACGCACGTATTAACACTTTCATTTCCGTCCACAATTATTGTGTAAATCCCAGCAGTAGTTGAACACGAAATAAAAGCAGGATAAATGAACCCTAACGAACACGATCCACGCCCTCGACTACGGTGAACCAAAGCGAATTAATGATGGCGCGGATAGATACACTAAATATTTGACAACGTATCCTACTTTATCCTTGTAATCAACAATTTACGCGCTTCTCGGTACAAGTAATTTTTTCTAAGTTAAATGGCGAACAAAGTTTTATTTGTTCACAATTATTGACGCAATAGAATTACTAATGAATGAATACACTCACAACCTATTTTCTTTACCTTTACTGTGAATGGATGGTGCAGCTCTCTTGTCTAGTATGCCTAACTACTGCTGCCCTGCAGAAATTTCCCCGGAATTTTTCACCCCTCCGACTGACGCACTTTTACAATTTTTACCATAAGCACACCTTGCAAACATGCTACAGTAGTGTTTGGTAAGGTAGGATTTTGGAACAATAGAGTTAAACCTGTCCCAACGGATGTAGAAAGCTGCAAGTAGCATGATCTTCGAGTGAGTCATTAGGCGAATCTGCAAAATCCCTGCTTTGTGTACGCTGGCTACTAAGACGTGCTCGAGCCCCATTTGATTTATATATTATTATGTATTTATTTATTTATTTATTTCAGTACATTCAGGGCCCGAAGGCGTTACACATGCAGTGGGTAGAGTATACATATAGGAAAAATAGAAGTGAACAAACAAGAATGCTGCTAAGAGTGAACATTGCATTCAACAGCAGCCTTAAAAGCAGTGACATTGGTCAATTGCGCAACGGAGGAGAAGGTGGTTCTATTCGTTCGACGTTGTGGGAATGAAGTAATCGTGAAAGAACTCAGTATGTGAGAAAGGAAAGTTTACTTTTTGGGGATTGTCTGATCTATAAGACATGTAGTGTGGTTTGGAAAAAAGGTGTTGTTTTAGTTGTGGATTATAAAAAAATTCTATAAAAAAGAACAAGAAAGGACACTTTTTTGCGCGAACAAAAAGTGGAAGGCCCAAAACTGTTTTTAGAGATGATTCACTATATGTGCATGGATCTTCGAAGAGGATGGAGCGTGCTTTCTAATTTGGGATGGATTCTAAGGTTTCAACTATTGTGTTAGTGCCGGGATCCCTTACACAACTTGCATACTCGAGCTTCAACGAACAAGGATTTTGTATAGAATGAGTTCAAGAGCTGATAAACCCTCGAAAAGTGTCTTCGTACGTACCCAAGAGAGCAATTGGCATTGTTAGTTACGTAGGTGACATTATTGTGCCATGAGAGATTAGAAGAAAATTTTACACTAAGATAATTGTAGCATGAAACACTTTCAAGACTCTATTTTTAAATATGTGTTTGATAACACATATATACCTAGAGGTACGAGAAACTCGTATTACCTTGATTTATTAGCGTTAAGTCGTATGTTTCATCTAGTGCACTGGGAAAAAAACTTCATTAGGATCTTGTTGCAGAAAATGAGAGTCAGTATTAGTGCAAGTATTTGTATAAATAACATAGTCATCAGAAAATAATTTATTGATGATATGATAATATTAGGCAGGTCAATATTATAAACAAGAGAGAGAAGAGGGCCTAAAACTGACTCTTGTGGCGCACCAGAAGTGTCAGAATACTCTTGTGAGTTGTTATTGTTTGTGCTGACAAACTGCGTTCGGTTAGCAAGAAAGCATTCAATCCATCCAAATTTATTGTGGTCAATGTTTATTACACTTAGCTTAAAACAGAGTAGTTGGTAAAAATAAAATCAAATACTTTGGAGAAGTCAAAAAATATACAATCAAAGATTATTCCACTGTTCAATGCCGCGAAACGGTCATGTGTAAACAAAACAAGTTGTGTTTCACAAGAAAAATGGTTACGAAAGCCATGTGAATTTGGAGAGAAGAGTGAATTTTTATCCAAAAAGGCTACGAGATGATAATAACTTATGTGTTCTAAAAGCTTACAATGTACACTGGTGAGGAACATCGGTTGGTAATTCGAAGCGAACTGTGAATCACCAGATTTAAATTATGGTACCCGATTACCCACCCTCCAGTCACGTGGCAAAGAACATGATTCTAAGGACTGGAAAAAAACAGTTTTGACAAAAACGTTGAAAAATAAACATCCGTACTTTTCAAAATCTTTGGAAATGATACCGCCCACTCTGCCAGACAACGGCGAGTTCAGGCCGCGAAAAACCTTCTGTACACCATCAAAATCAATAACAGAAGGATCCATAACGGGGAAGTTATGTTCAGTAATACAGGGAAAAGACACAGCTGATGACAAAAAGAATTCATAAAATATGTGATTGAGGACAGGACAACACTCAAAACTTGAAATAGTTAGCCATTACTCTCCCGTGAAGATATTGCATTCTGTTTATGACCATCTACGATATTCGAAAACTTTTTCGCGTTCGCTACAAGTAACGAGAGAAGTGTGTTTTTATAAAACGTTTCCATGGTTTTCTCGACTGCCTCATTATACTGCGTACTACTTTCACAATAAGCGCATCATCGACATGATTCATAACTCTAATTGGCTTTCTTAAACACACGCTTCTTCTTATTTAACTGGTGATTTAACGAAGAATTCAACCAAGAGTACCGATGGTTACCTGAAATAGCACGCAGTGGGATGTACCTGTCAACCAAACTCGTATCTTTATTTCCAAGAATATTGCAGTTGGATTCAACAGAGCGTTCTTCAAATTTTAGCATGTATCGTCAAGAAACACACTATGTTTGTGGTTAATTGCAGCAAAATCTGCCCTGTTGTAATTATATTGAGCTTCGATTGGAAAGCAGGGTGTTTAACTTGACTGTGAATGATAAAGTATACAAGAGAATGATCGCTTGAACCGGGTGAAAACCATAGTTCATGAACCATATTTGGAAGGTGGTTAAGACGAGATCGAGAACATTTGTGCTAGTCGTAGTTGTTCGGGTTGGTTCGGTGATAACTTGTCAAAGAGCAAAGTCATGGCACAAGTTTACAGATTCTGAGGATTGACGGGGTAAGTTGCTTCGGAGAGCACCTGTGAAAGACCACTTATTGCTTGAAAAGTTGAAATCACCCAACAAAAATAAAGGCGCGTATGGGAATCTGGCAATAACATAAGACAGTGTGTCATGCAAATCAGGGCAAAAACGAGGGAAATAAACAGGTGGTCGGTAGCAGCAGCAAAAAAATAATGTTACTGTGGTCGATTCGTACGCACACACAAATAAGCTCTAAGGAACACGTGGTAGGTACAGCTTATGAGTGCAAGTGATTTGAAACGTCAATTGAAACACCTCCCCCTTGTCTATTATCGCGATCACAACGCTACATGTTGAAGGCTCCGTTACTTTAAAGTATTTCGTCGTTAGTAACACTTGGGCGATTCCACGTTTTGGTGAGCGCTGCTGTATCAGCATTACCCGTACCAATAAAGGAGGACAGGTCAGTTCGCTTGTTCATTACACTGCCTACTTTCATTACAGTTCCCTTGTTCATTACACTGCGTACAACCTCAGGATCGTGTTGCTTACAGGCCGATAGGTACGCTGAAGAGGCTTGTTCATCGGATAAAGTAGTAGCGTCCTTCACGAGAGGCACTTCGCTGCCGTCTGGTGCTGTTTTCCATAGGCTATCAAATGATGAGAAATGAGCGTAACACTTTTTATCATTAAATAATTTATTGTAGAGAACGGGACATTGCTGGCCGCTGGACTTTTCATATTCTTGTAATTTTTTTCGTGAAGTGCACGTGGCAACACAATATTCGTCGGATATTTGAATACCAGAATTCCTTAGCTTTGACAGCGCGAACAAAACAGACTCCTTTGACTTAAAACTTGAGAACTTCGCAATAAAAGGGCGGTGTGTGTCAAGAAAAAGATTCTCTAGTCTTACTTTTCATGCCTTTATAATAATAATAATAATCATATTCAATCAATGAATTATTTAACGTGTCTAGGAACATCTCTAAAGTCTTACGTGCTTCTGCAAGCAAAAACAGAACAATAATAATAACCAATGCGTTACAGGCTGTCTTGAGAAATGGAAATCAATAGAGACATTGAAAACGTTCAAAGAAAAAGAGATCGACGCACAATGAGAAGCATAAACAAAAAAGACAATATACATGGAATGGGACTAAAATAATTTCGAATATACGCAAATGTGTGGACAGCTCTGTGAAAGAAGGAAAAGGGGGGAATCTGTAGATTTGCCAAAGTAAGTTAGGCAGAATGTAGCTCATTGATTAAAAAATAAAACGCCAGGCCGGCGTGTTAGGTTAAGCGCAGTCACAGCAAAAACAAAAAGAGCGGCATTTAAGAGTCTTTTCTAAACACTCATCGGCTAATTGCTGCAAGCACACTTTCTTGATGCCCACTACGGCAATAATAATAAAAGCTTTATGGTAGTAGGCCGGCATTCGCAATGCTATTTCGGTCATTCCTCTGCGAAACATTGTATCCGCCAAACAGTTGCAAGAAATTTTGTGCCAATTATTCATGCAGTGGTTGACGACGATGAAGAATTATGTCTGAATTGGCTGTCTTCCAAAGTTTTAGACAAACAAAGCTCGACTCAAGGCGTCATCGCTGTGCAGTTTTGCAACAAAAATGAAACAATTGACATTTCTTTTTATTCATGCCATTGTTACTCTTACCGGAGAAAATTATTTTTAGTAGCCTCTTTATAAAAAGTAGGAATACAAGTAAATCTACCAGTACTTTTATCACTTGGTGGCACTTCAGTTGGTTACTACCACAGGGATATATGCTCGACTGTGTTTCATTACATCAACGCAACTAAAAGATTATCATGCTAGTGAAGCTTAACCTTTTCAGATATTTAGTTTATAACTCGAAGCCATGTCTGCCAAAAACAAGAGATTGTTTGACCTCTTGCTCAGCAAACATTTTTCTTTATTGGTAGTATTATCTTTAAACTAATTTTTCAGATTGGCTTTATTTCATTTTAGTTTCATTCAAGTAGCCTGCTGCCCGACTCTTGGCTAATGAATGGATGGATATAGCTGTACCCTTTAGATCGGGTGGTGGCTAGCGCCGCAAAGCCGTAATACTTAATGAACCAAAAACTAGATTTATTTTTTAAGGTGAATTTGAGGATTCGTACTTTGCAGTGAAGAGTTTAATTTTCGCTCCTGCCTTGACTTAAGCCTCCAATCAGATAACCACCTTCTAGTTAAGTCTATCCGCTTAAAGTCTATTTTGCCCTCACGGTCCCAAAACCCCAGTGCTTTAAAAAACTCTGCGCCATCATCCTGAACTATAGGATGAAGCCCTTTACAGAACATTATCAAGTGTTCGGCAGTTTCTTCTTTCTATCCACACGCACTGCATACTGTGTCTACCCCTTCGTAATTGGCCCCGATATGTCTTGGTTCACAGTACTCCCGTCCTGGCCTCAAACAGTACCAAACTACCCCGAGTATTATCATACATCCTTTCCTTGGTGATTTCCTGCTTAAAAGTTCGATAGATCTCTAGTGCGGACTTCTTAATCATGCCCATTCTCCACATGTCAGTCTCCGTTTCCTTCACTTTCTTCTTAACCGATAGTTCTTTTTGGTTTGGCCACCTGCTGTTTTCTAAGTTTTTACCAGTCAACTTCCTGGTTCGCTTCCTCCATTTCGTATTGACATTCTTCATGTACAAGTAGCTGAAAACCTTCCTAGCCCAACGCTCTTCCCCCATTTCTCTCAATCGCTTCTCAAATTTTATCTTGCTGCTAGCTTCCCTGCCCTCAAATAATGTCCATCCCATATCGCCTTGTACTCCCTGATTTGGTGTATTCCCCGTGAGCTCCTAAAGCAAGCCTACCTATTCCACGTTGCCTAATTTCTAGTCTTGCTTGAACTTCTGATCTCATGCACAAGAGCGCATTGCCGAACGTCGGTCCAGGAAACATGACCCCTTTCCATATTCCCCTCACAACATCATACCTATTGTAATTCCACAGTGCCCTTTTTTTCATCACTGCTGCACTACTGTTACCTTTAGTAATCCCGTATATTTTATGTTCTTTTAGGTACTCGGTTCCATTGCTTATTCATACGCTCAGATATATGCATTTATCTGTCATCTCTAGCGTGACCTCCTGTATTCTAAGCTTACTACCTTCGTTATCATTGAAAATCATGACTGCTAATTTTTCCTTACTGAATTTGAAATTGAACCTATCTCCCTCATTACAGCAGATGTCCATCAATCTCTGCAAATCTTCCTTGTTGTTGGCCATTAGCACTATATCATCTGCGTATCTAATTGCTGGTAGTGCCTGATCAATGAGTTTTCCTTGTTTGACTAAAGAGAGGTTGAAGCCCAGTCCACTTACAACAAATTTGGCCTTATTCCTTGTAGGTACATCATCAATAATAAGGGTGACCGATACACCCCTGCCTAAGCCCCCGTTTTACCTCTGCAGGCTTGGATACCTGCTTTTCCCACTTTATACCTACCTTGTTACCTTTATAGATACCGTTTAAATGATTAGTGACTACATGTTCCACGCCTAGTGTGTCCAGTATTCCCCACAATTCCTCTTGAACCAGCTATCATACGCTCCCTTGATATCAAAAAATGCTAGCCACAGAGCCTGTGTTACTTTTCTGCTAATTTGATGCACTGCATCAGTGAGAACAGGTTGTCTTCCAACCTTCTGTGTTTCCAAAACCCATTCTGCAGTTCCCCCAGCACCCCCTCATCCTCTATCCATGCCTGCAGTTTTTCCTTTATAATCTGCATCGCCAGCCTGTAGACCTCTGATGTCACTGTTAAAGGATCGTAGTTGTTTATGTCAGCTTTGTCCCCCTTTGCTTCAAAGATCATGCTCATCCTGCTAAGTTTCCCTCCATCGGGAACTTCATAGATTATTATTTTGCTCACTGCCTCTCTCAAAGCCTGCTTAGACTTCGGACCTAATGTCTTTATCAGCATAATTGGATTGCCATCTGGGCCTGTTGATGTACTACTAGGCATTCTTTTCTCAGCCATTTCACACTCTCGTTGTGAAAATGGAGCCTTTGCACCACTTGACTCGTCCTTGTCTATTGTGGTGCATAAAGTACTTCTTTGTTAAACTTTTTCTGTCACCCTTGTCCTTATATATTCAATAGCTTCGTCCCCTTCTAGCCTAGCACCTTGGGCTGTAGTTATAAAACTCTGCCCTAGGCTCGTCTCAGTTCTTAGGGAGTTTGGATGGTTCAAAAATTTCACAGCTGCCTTTCTATCTTTTTTGTGTACTTCTGCCAGCCACTGAGCCCCCTTTCTTCTAATCTTTTCATTGATCAGAAGGGATGCATCCCTTCTACAGCTCAGAAAGGTTTCCCATTTTCTTTCAACATCATCTGTCGGTTCACCCCGCTACTTAGCATGTCTGTGTTCCCTAGAGGCTTTCTGACGTTTTGCTATGGCTCTCTTAACTTCTTCATCCCGCCAACTTTTGGGTTTGTGTCTTCTTTTCCGGGGTGACTTGTCACGCCTCTTAGCAAGCTCTAGATCAAAGTGTCTATTTAGAGTCGTGTATGTCCACACTGTGTTATTATCCTCCGTGATTACTTTCTCAATTTCTTTAGTGGCTATTTCAATTTGCCTTTCTGGATAAAAATGTTTCTGTAGTTGCTAATTTTGTCTCCTTCCCACTTTCACTGCTTTTCCGAAACTTAGCTTGATACGTTTGTGATCACTACCCAGACTTCTGGAACCACCTTCATCTATGTGCATTCCCCTGAGCTTATCATACATCCTATGTGACATCAGTGCATAATCTATCGTCGACTGCACCCTTCCTACTTCCCATGTTATTTGCCCTTCACACTTCTCGGTACTGTTGCAAATGATCAAATCAAGCCTTTCACACATATCCACGATCATTTTGCCTGTCGGGTCAGTATACCCAAGTATATCTTCTATTTGCGCATTCATGTCTCCTCGTATATTTATCTCGCACTCTCTTCCTAATTCCTGAATGTCCTTTGATATACAATCTACCATTGCCTGGTTTTCCTCTCTGGCCTTTGCTCCCATCGACAAGTACAAGAAACCAAGGAGTGTCATTTGACCTGCCGCTTTCCCTTTTAGCCATAAATGTTCCTTGCACTCCTGCTTGACCTTTTGCCAGTCTGTACTTTTATGAATGAATTCCCCATTACCACCCCCCTTTCTGCTGCCTTCTGTCCTAATAAAATATTACCACGAGTTTTCCGGATTGTTCGAAGGTTGTTCAATGTCCCTGAGATGTGTTTCATCAAGACCGTATACCATCGACCTCTCTTCCCTTAGCCTTCTTCTATCTCTTCCCACTTCAGCCTGTTCATACCACACTGCATGTTAATATACCCTATGTCTGAATTGGCTCGTCACTCATGGCTACGTATATTTATGCCCCTGACTCTACCTAACTTGGATATTAGTGCCACTTTGGAATAGTATCTGTCCATATCACATCTCGAAGAGTCTGCCTGGTTGTTTTCCTCGTTACTAGCTATCCTGCACCCAGAAGGGCTCGCTTGCCTCCCAATAAAGCTACTGCGCGTCCTGCAAGTCGCCAACCCACCTGATGACCTAGCCGCCCATCGAAGTGAATACTGTCTCGTTGAAAACCACCTCACCTATGCACCTCTCTGTTTAGTTCCACCACCTCAAAGCTTTTTTCTTGACTCATCGGCCATATCTCTTGGTTTGCGTTGACAACCGCTCTTTGCAGGTTGCTATCACGCACCGGTACCGTCGGTATCGTGCATATCACTACCTGTACCTTAGGAGAAGTGGCGTGCATGTAATCGACGCCTTTCACCAGTGTGGTTGCTAGTCCTGCTGTATCTTCATCTAAGACATCGTGTAAACCACCTGAAATTATCACGAGGTTTCGTCTTTCAGCTGTAGTTTTGAGTTTTGCGCTCGCTTGCCTCATAACTGCTTCAAGCTTGCGTCGTGGGAACGCCTCTACTGCAACCCTCATGTCCCCTCTTACCCTCTCGTTGATGGCTTCTGTGCATTGATTTATACTCGCGTCCCCGGCGATTATCACATGCTGTGACTTTTCAGCTGGAGCGTCCTGCACCTGGGGGCTACTTGCACTTGTGACGCCGGCTGCTTTGTCCCCTCCCAGCCCCACCTCGCTGAAGCTGGGCCTTGCGACAATTAAACCGGCTGTACCTGTTTTTCTTCCAAACTTGCTTGCTCTTCCTTCTCCACCGTTCTGGTTGCCGGTTCCCTACTGTTCTCTCCGTAGGCCGCTTCTTTGTTCAGCTTCGCTAGTGCTTCCTCTGCGGACTTCAGTCTTTCTCCAATTACCCCTGTTTTTTCTTGCTCTGTCGCCAACGCAGTCTCGAGCTCGGCGATTCTCATCAGCAGTTCACTCTGGGCAACCATCATTTTCTCCATTTTTTCCTCGACCTCACAATGCCTACTTTTCGCGTCAGCCTCTTCTCTATCCGCTTCTATGCTTGGGTCCACTTTTAAGCCCACTCTACATCCTGAACACTTTACAGTCTTTTTAACCATGTCTTTCTGATACAATTGTCCCTATACTCGATGATTACTAAACTCGAGCCCTGCACTACAAAAAAAAAGTCTAAGCTCTACTACAAAAATTTGCGTGTTCAATGTACGCGCACCTCCCCCGTGGAGTGGCAAAAGAAAACAAAGAAAAAATTCAAACACACACACCCGCACTAACTAATATATACCTGGTGACTGGCCCCCGAAAAAGCCGTACAATAAATTAGGTGCTATGAAGATTTCAACCGCTGCCTCATAAAGACAAGCTCAAAACATGCAAAAACACTTATCTGCGTAGTCGATCCGGAGCGCTCAAAAAACACGCCCATCCCCCTCTGTGGGTGAGCGCCATCTATCTGATGTCATCAGCATCAGCATCAACTGAACAAAAACAAGCTTTTGTAATGGGTTCGTGCATTGAACGACCCATTCGTTACGTTATTCGCATTGTGCGATGAATGCTTGTTCTTTTGCTGTTTTAACACGATATCTTTAGAGCGCTCATGCCGCAGAAAACCCACCTCCGGCGTCGCCCTCGTTGGTTGTGAGCGAAAAATTCCCGCAGGGCCGTCTGCGTAAGCAGGTGTTTGGTGCGTAGCGACACCACTTACCCGAGCTAACAGGGGGCTTTCGACTCCCACCCACGCCCAGCCGTGCATGGCTTTGCCGTGTCCGGAGAAAAGGGGATCGTCGGGTTTGAGATGACGCTGGGTGAAAGATCTTCAGGCTCTCCGGCCGAGGCAACACACCACTTTGGCTCCGGCTTCACATAGACGGTACCCCTGGCCAGACCCACCCAGGGGAAATCGGCTGTCGCTTTTTCTTACCTCTCTCCCCCTAATGTTTGTCTTTATTTCTCACATTTTATCGGTCCTGTCATCTTCTCTTTTCCGTCTGCTTCCAAATTTCCTGACGGCGAGGGTTAACCTCGTGTAGCTATCCGACCTAGGATAATTGTAACAAGTTATACCGGCAATGTATTACTCGCGTCTCCAAGTGTTTGCTTTCAACCTTGTAGCATCCCCATGTTGGGCTCAGTGGTGGGTGGCCACCATCGCCACCGAACTTCATAGTAGTTTTATGGCAAAAGCTTTCCCCCCTCTCTTCCTGATCGCTCCCTGAAAATGTGGCGCAACGAAGACTGTTTTCTGCTTAACACACCAAAGCCGAATTCCCAGAGTACCATATTATCCACAGCCAGAACGAAACGAAGACAGTCCCGGCGATTCCCCTTCATTCGTTTCGAAAACTCTCACAGAAGCAATAGCCCAAATTATAGAGTGACAAAGGTGAGAAGTGGCGATCTTCTTCGGGAGGTTCATGACAAAGCTGACTATAAGAAGCTGTCTAAACTCGTAACGTTAGGAAACACCACTGTTTCAGTGGGCCAACACATGTCTTCGAACACTGTCCGTGGCGTAATGTTTGATGATGATCTTACTTAGCTCACTGAAAGTGAGCTGCTGGAATGTTGGCAGAACCAGAACGTGGTCAAAGTCCAGCGAATATCAATAAGGCGCAATAACAAGATGACTCTACAAAACACGTAATAACTATTTTAAGAACAAGTGACCTACCAGAATCAATCGAAACCGGCAATTATAAGCTCCGTGTTAGACCATACATTCTCAACCCTCCTTGATGCTTCAAGTGTCAGCGTTTTGGTCTGGATCGCCGAGTTGCAGAAAGCGTGCCACTTGCGCAAAGTGTGCATCCATTAAACACATATCAGACGACTGCACCTCAAGAAAAACTCATTGTTCGAACGGTGAAGGAGATCACACTGCCTGCTCACGATCGTGCCCCGCACAAAAAAAGAGAAACAAATAGAAGAAACGAAGGTCAAATTGAATCTGTCAGTCCAAGAAGCACGTCCACGCTTCGCACTACAGAACCCATCTTATCCCTCCTTCGCAAATGTGACACGTGGGGGCGCCGCGCCACATGTTTCTGCACCCGCGAATGTCACAGTGTATGGCCGCGGTCGTGCCACCAGCGCCCCAGGCTGGAACAGCCTGTACTGCTCCGCCACCTGACAAACAAGGCCAGCAGACCCCCGTGTCTGCGGAACCCCGGACCACTGCAAGCGCAGTTAGGTCCGGAAGTTCTGTTCCATGCCTGCCGTGCACGCACTATTCACAACCGCACAAGGAGTGATGGATACATGTACTACTCCTCCGGTCTCTCTGACGCCCAAAAGTAGGCGCAACTCTTTGGAGCACGCCAAGAAAAAAATCGAATTACAGGGCCCCCAAAAGGCCCTGTAACTTGAGGCACCACTTTTGTACACACAGCACCACGCAACACTACAATGACACAAATACTAGAGATTGCACCATCAGAGGACTGCTGAGAAACATCGACGATATCCAATAGCTCTTACACGAGCATACACCAAGTGCTTTGTGTGCAATAAAGACACTTGAAACAAAAACACACTAACTTTCTAAGCAATTACGTTATCTTTCGAAAGGACAGGAATGATGCCATTGTGCCATATGGTGGTGTTGCCATTATATTCAATCAAGAGATTGCATGCACACACCTACCACTACAAACATCCCTTGGGGCGTCGCTGTTCGAGCAGTTCTTTTAAATAAGCTCGTCACTATCTGCTCTCTCTACATACCTCAAAAACGCCATCTTGAAAAGCATGAATTCCAGTCCCTTTCAGACGAACTGCCAGAACCCTACCTTGTCCTAGGGGACTTTATTGCACATAGGAGCCTCTGGGATGGCTCACGCTGCGTTGCGCGAGGTCGCCTGATTGAACAGCTTCTTTTTTCTTCCAGCGCGTGCAACCTTAGTCGGGAAGAGCCAGCATAGTAAAACAACGCAAACAATACGTTTTGAACAATTGACGTCAGCATAACATTCCCGTCGCTCCTGCCTCTACTTGAATGTGAAGTCATAAATAATCCATACGGTAGTAACCTATTTCCTATCATTATCAGCACATCAATAACAAATACATGTCCTGCACAGGTCCCCAAAGGGCTCACCGCGAAAGCCGATTGCGAAAAGTTTTAAAAAATGACTCTCTCGTATTGACATGGCAGCGTTCAGCATAGAAGACGCTGTGTGCTACTTTACAGCTTTCTTGGTTGATGCAGCAACAAAGTGTATTCCCCAAACATGTGGACCATCAGGCAAACGATGAGTTCCATGGTTGAATAATGAATGCCGTGATGCACGAAAAAACATAATGGGGCATGGAAGTTGCTTAGAGACTCGCCTACAGCCGAAAATCTTGTATACTTTATGAACATCAAGTCACAAAGGAGAAGGACGTGCCGATAGGCGAGAACAGAAAGTTGGCACAAATGATTAACAGGCACTAATTCATACAAAGATCAGCTGAGTCTGGAACGTGGTTGTTAAGGTGGCAGGACGAAAAGCACATTCACTTCCTTTATAGAACACACAAGGAGAAAATTTGGAAGACCAGGCTAACACTCTCGGAGCGCACTTCGAAGAGGTCTCTACCTTATCACACTATAGTGAAGCGTTGCGACGATACCAAACCAGAATTGAAAAACAGAGATTTGAGCGCAAACTCACAATAAATGAGGCATACGATGAACCTTTCGGTTTGGCTAAACTACAAACCTCACTTACCTGCTGCAATAAATATACCCCAGGCCCGGACCGTGTGGCATATGAAATGATAAAACACCTGCGCGCTGAAACCAAGACAGCTCTCCCTGTATGATGCGATGTGGTCTTCCGGCGAGCTAACCTCAGCCTTGAAGAAAGCTATCGTTATCTCAATTCTAAAGCAAGGCAAGGACTCGGCCTCAGTTTCCAGCTACAGGCCAATAGCGTTAACAAGCTGTATTTGCAAGGTCTTTGAGAAAATTATTTAACAGGCGCCTGATGCACTTCTTTGAAATTAATGGCCTACTGGCCCATACCAGTGTGAGTTTCGAGAGGCTCGGTCCATCACTGACCACCTTGTCCGTATCGAGGAAAGAATTCGCGACGCTTTTGTTCATAAGATTTGTTTTCTTTTTGTGTTTTTTGACATGAAAACGGCATATGACACTGCATGGCACTTTGACCTATTCGACACCATTCACATTTATGTGGGCGGGTTAGATTGCTGACAATCATCGAAAGCTACTTGTCCAAGCGTTCATTCCGTGTCCGAGTTGGCACTGTCTTATCTCGAATACTTGTCCAAGAAACAGGAGTGCCACAATGAGGTGTATTCAACTGCACACTTTTCTAGTTAAAATGAATTTCTTGCACCTGTCTGTCCCACGTAATATCTTTACTGCATATATGTCGATGATGTACAGATTGGTTTCAAATCATGCGACATCTCAGTGTGCCAACGTCAAGTTCAACTAGGGTTGAACATTGTATGTCAGTGGGCAGATGAGAATGGTTTCATACTCAACGCGCTCACGTGCACTTGCGTCTTGTTCTGCCAAAAGAGGGGCCTTCATCCTGACCTCCACATTGACCTGCATGGTGAGTCTCTTTCAATGAAGACCGAGCACAAGTTTCTTGGACTAATATAAGACACAAATCTAACCTTCGTCTCACACATTAAGTATTTTAAAGACAGGTTCTTAAGAACAATGAGTATTTTGAAAGTTTTGTCCAACACCGCGTGGGGCAGTGACAAGAAATGTCTGATAAATTTATATAAAAGCCTCGTATGCACATGCCTAGGTTACAGTGCTATATACTATCAGTCAGCAACACCATCATCTTTGAAGATTCTCGACCCTGTCCGCCATTTAGGCATTCGCCTTTCTACGGGTGCTTTTCGAACTAGCCCTGTGCAGAGCCTGTACGAAGATTTGAATGAATGGTCGTTCCACCTACAAAGAAGTTACCTGTCTTTTTTGTACTTTCTGAAGGTGAAGGCAGACAAAAAACACCCCTCTCATTTCACAATTATTCGTTTGTTTTGATATGGCTTATTCGAGAATCATTTCTTCGTTGAGGCAGCCCTACTCACACCGTGTAAGGGGCCTGACCGAAGAAACAGGTGTGCCTCTTCTGGAACACAGTTTGTTGGCTCCAGCAGCATATCTGCCACCGTGGCAGTGTCAGCTTGTAGACTGTGATGTCTCTTTTGTTGAAGCCACAAGGCACGCACCACTTGCGCACATACATGCATACATACATACATACATACATACATACATACATACATACATACATACGTACGTACGTGTGTACGTACATACATACATACATACATACATTCATACATACACACATACGTACATATATACATACATTCATACATACATACATTCATACATACATACATACATACATACATACATACATACATACATACATACATACATACATACATACTTCCTAGAACTACAACATAAATACACATGCCCTGAGTTCTTTACCTATTCCTCAACGTACAACACTTCTGTGTATTACGCAGTGGTAGGCCAATCCTTTTCGAGGCCTGCGTTCTTCATTGTGATGCAAGCATTTTCACAGAAGACGCTTACGCAATATTGGCGGTCGTAAAACACATCAAACAAACAAAATTACACAGATTGCCTAAGTTTGGTTAAAGCCCTGACGGCTCCCAAAAAACACAAAACACAGGAAGCCCGTGATGGTGTCCCTTTACTGACTTTTGTCCACACTGTACACATCAAAACAGCATGTCATAGTCTCCTGAGTGTCAGGGCACCATGAGATACAAAGGAACGTATTGGCCGACAAGCTGGCTGCTTCTGCCAACGAAACTACTTCCAATGCATCGATTCCAATCCCAGCACTTGACTTAGGACCTTTTCTAAAACGAAAGCTCAAGCGGAACTCGCAGAGCACGTGGGATAGTCACCCAGACAATAAACTTCACGCTATGAGGCCGCAACTAGGTAATTGGCCGCCACTATCAAAATCACGGCACACAGAAGTAACACAAGGCTAAGAACAGGACATGCGCACTCTACACATTCGTATCTTCTGTCCACCGGCAATCCACCATTGTGTAAGAGATGTGGAGAACCATTTACTGTTCTCCACATTCTCGTCCAGTGCAACAAATGCTCTAAGAAAAAACACTTTTTACTGCTTTACCGATAGCACCTCCCACTACACCTTGCGATGCTCATCGGTAGGTATCCGATTTTTGAACTGCAATCACATTTCACATTTTGAAAGATGTTGATAGCGTTCACCCCATGTTTTGAAGTGATCCGTAGCTCGACCTCTCTACCGTGGTCGTGGCTGCGGTGACTACAACTTCGTCATGGTTTTATTATCATGACATTTTTTCATCCACTTTCACTGCACATACCTCACGGCACTATCATGATTTTATTATTTCTATGTTTTAACCGCCTGAGCGCGAAGAATTTCAATGCTACTTTACAGCCACACATCACATCATTGTTCATATTTTTAGTCTAATAAAATGGCACTCTTTCGCCATCAAATGGCCGTTTCGTCATTAAATACTACTCATTATCATCATGTCAGGAAAAAATTGTCTGTGCTTCTGTGACCGAAAAATAAAGTTCCCGAGATGTTCACGGGAGGCTGCTACTTGTCCACGCGTGCGCGCGCGATCACACTGAAAAAGCCGCGCAATCGAGGAAAAGAAAGTACTCAAGGTCATGAGTCGCGGTAGTTTTTTTGCCCCTGCCACTTCTGCCTGCTTAGCTTCCAGTGCTTTCCTCGGGACGAGAGAAGAGATAATGCAATCGCAGCATGTCATGTTCAAACCTTTGTAACTTCACTCGTACTGAACAGATTCTTAAAGTTTTTACGGCGTTGAGTTTATGAGGCAATAAGCTTATTTAGTAAATTTATTTCATGGTTACTTGAAACAATGATTTAGGGTCTGTTAACGCGTTTTGTTCGACAAGTGTCATGACGAAAACGAGCCCATGCGGTTATAATAGCGTGGGCTGTTTCAATCTACTGTGTGGGTGCTTGTGTGCCTGCGTGCGTATGTAACAAAGCGCATTAATAAGTGCGCATTTAACGGTTTAAGGGTGCACTAGGGGTCGGATTTTCCTATCGCGTTCCACTCTTAAATGCAAAGCTTAATGGTCCGCCATTTTTTAAAACGCTTTATGAATCGTAATAACGCGATTGCTTTGCCGACATCAAGCCTGCAAGCCTGTCTAAGACATGTTTGTCAAATAATCCCAAGCCCCGCCGTAACTCAGTTGTAGAATACTGGGCTGGCATTCAGCAGACCCGGGTTAGAGCCCCACTGTGTCATAGGTAATATAGTTTTTTTCTATATTTTGCGCATTGTGGTTACGGACCCCGGCAGTGGCTGCGAAGTACAACTACGGCACTGTGCGAGACCAAATTGTTGATCGCATAAAAGCTGCCGCTAAAAAATGACTGCGAACTATGCAGAACATAACGAATTAAGAAACTTACGTTAGAAAGACTTGGTATCATGTGAAGATTGGAATGTTCGAAGCAACTGGTAGGTACATGCAAAGGTCAATACTGTCTGGATAACTTAGACGGAATTTGATAATAATACAACTAAGAAAGGCACAATTTCTTACCTCGAAGCAGCAGGAATTGAGAAGAGCAGAATATCTTACCCTAACCCAACTTGTAAAGACATAAGAGCTTAGTGCAATTTTGTCGGCAGTAAAGAGATGGCAAGGATAATATTCTATCAGTGTTGAAACAAGACCTATAATTTTTTCTTGAAAAACGATGATTGTACGTGCTTATAAACTTTCCTGTATTCACTCGGTGCTGTTACTGCTGGACTTAGCAAGTCCATTCCGGATCACATATGCATATATACTCAAGTTAAGCAAGGCATAAGACGGTGTACAATTTGTGGAAGGCTTTAGGAGAACTGAGTTCTCGAGAGATATACTGCTAACACAGAACGAAGGCCTCGCATGGAAGTACTTTCATGCCGAGTAGAAAACATTTAGCATGCTGTCGAAAATAACGCCAAAATCACTGATATCATAAACCTAACATAACAGCACAGTATTGACCAAGTATAGAATTTATACGTTCCACTTTTTGTGAAATAAAGTAATAACAATAATAATAATAATAATAATAATAATAATAATAATAACACATGAGAACACTGGAATAAGTATAATATTGTCACATGGCCGAAAATATTGGGCAACATTGAAGCCAATGCTTGTGTCCGGTTGTCCATCAACCGCTATACCAATTGCGTAAGTGCGCATTTTCAAGCGCATATGTACCGGTTTCCACATTTTATAAGCAAATGCACCACAGTTTTAGTGCTGTAAGTATATGCTCGAAAGCGGTTTTAATTCAAGGAGTTATCAAATGGTCACCCAACAATTGATGGTTTTTGAAAATAAATGTACGTAGAGGCTCAAATATTCTTTTTTACGTGTGAAATTTGAACTGTAAGACATTTTCAGTCAAAAATAAGCCGTAGAAAAGATCGGCTGTAACCTCCGCCCGCCACCGGCGAGCGCCATTTCGCCACGGCATGCGTTATGTCACAAGCCGATTGAGCAGAGTTGTATTCTGCAGCCGTATAAGGTACTTCTATTCCGTATTCCATATTCCGTTTTCCCGGTTACGTCACGTTTGAGACGCCAACCACGCCAGAAACTCCTATGTTTTTTCGAATTTAGCCAATGAAAAGCGTTCCTGCCACCTATAGTGTGCAAACAAGATACGTGTGGCAGTTGGTGTAGTTTATGTAAAATTTAGAGAAATCCGAAGTGTTTTCTGGGTATTTTGAGAAGAGAAATTGAAGGACTTCAGCGACTTTCTGGCTGAAAATTGGAAAGGATCTGTATATTGAATTTATTTTTTTACACGAGTGGAAAAATCCCTAGTGTGTTCTTGGTATCTTGAAGAGGAAATTTTAAGGACTTTAGCGACTTTCTCACTGAAAGCTGTGAAAGGGTCGTATATTCTATTTATTTTATTCGCGAACATGTAACAATAAAAGCCATCCCACGTAAATCAAAAGAAATTTGATTTAGAGGCTTTTAGCATGGACATGAATGAAATATATGGCTGAAAGTAAATGATAAACTGGTGTTTTGAGAGTCGAAGCTACATGTTCGTGGTTTTTGCATCCAGCCCAAGTCACATATTGGCTGTTGTATGTAAAGTGAAAAAAACAGCTGAACGTCTGTGCAAGCCGCTTTTTGTGTTCCATGGCGTTCAATGCGCTCCATGGCTGCGAGAACAATGTAATCACCACGGCCGGGGATTATGTTTGTCGCTGAAAAATATGGCCAACGGGGAAGAGCAAGAAGAAATCATGAAAATCTTACCGTAAGTTGAGTTAACAAAGCCAAACATACAGCAGTCGTGGTGTATTTCCTTCGCTTTTGTTCTTACAGGCAACAAACAACAAAGTGTGAACAAGAGAAGCCTGCACTCTTGTCGTCTATTGACATGTAAGCAACACTTTTTCAATTAAAACACGATCGTGCGAGGGCCAGCGTAGTTACAGCGCCCGATACCTAACACGCGCATTTATGTATTTACCTACTGCACCCTATGTAAAAAATTGCTTAATTTAACTCTCGCAAAAGAAAGTTGTTTTGTAAAACATTTATGTTTATCTGCAGGCCACGGTGTTTTATATGCGTCTATTCAATGCTTAGATTTTGTGAGCATAAATGTTAAGCCGGCGATCTTGATTTGTATGATATATGCTGCGCATTGATGTTTTACCGCGCTGAGGCAAAAACTGGGAAGAAGAAAGGGGATGGCATTTACCAAGCCACTCGGTAGGATTCCCTAGCAGCGGCAGGCCTGTTTTTTGTGCTTATCGAGCAGAAGGGCTATGACTTCCTCAGCAAGTTACGAGTGCTGTTGACCGTGCAGCCCTGCGTACAGTTGTCATCATGCTCGATGCATTGTGTTTTTGAAGTGGAGGTTAGCTAGCTAATTTCTCTATCCTGGGTACATTCTAGTTATCAAGGTCAATCCAAGAGACAAGTATGATGTGCATGATTAGCGTACCTCATAAATCACTTTAATATTTATTTGGCTTGCATTATTGGCATGAAACAATACTTTTTGAATAGACAGCAAACTAATGCACGGTAAAGAGAGATAACAAAGAAT
Source organism: Rhipicephalus annulatus (assembly GCA_013436015.1). Taxonomy (NCBI): domain Eukaryota; kingdom Metazoa; phylum Arthropoda; class Arachnida; order Ixodida; family Ixodidae; genus Rhipicephalus; species Rhipicephalus annulatus. The sequence continues at coordinate 29,366 of WOVY01005843.1, read as the reverse complement.
GATCACTGTTACTATCCAGAGTAGAACATTTTTGAAGCCCAGCTTTTTACATATATATTCATTGTGTAAGTAACTGCAGAATAATTTTGGCAGGAAAAAAATGATGATCAATGCACCAAAAAATCAGAGTTGCAGTAGTCATTGGATATGAGTATGCATTTCAGACACTGTTTCTATTGTGTTGTGTCTCTAAGTTAGCTAGGCACAAAACTTTTGTATGGTTACTGGATAACCATTAAGAGTTTATGACTTCTCTTAAGGAATGCTGAGAGAAATGACCTAGTAAGTTCAGTGATGCCCGCCATGGACAGGTGGAGCATACGTAAATGGGACAAACGAAAAAAAACATCATTGGTGGGCAGAAATTGGTGCAACATCCTAACGATATAGGTTGTGTATTCTCTACAAATTTGCTGTGTTTACTGCTGCTACTGATAAATTGATTAACAACATGCTTATGTAGATGAGGCTGAACTGCAAGGTCATACTTAACAATCCTACATTTAGGTGCTTGTGCCAAGCTTCGGAAAAAGCCAAGTGATACCAATCTGTTTGTCTTCTTGTGGTTGGGCTGTGTTATGAATCGGCAAAGAAAAGTGGGCTTTTTTTTCTTGATAATTAGCTTTCTTTTCCAAATTATTCGCAATTACCACGTTTTGCTTCTAGTCCGACTCAAACAGGTGGAGCATCACTTGTGTTTCCACTATATTTTTGCATTACAGAGTCTGAAATACATTCCTGATTTGTTTACATAATTTCGAGCTTGTCGATGAAGTGAGGAGCTCTCGTTCAGCAAAAACCTGGTTGTCGTTGTGCCTGGAACTTCTCAGCCTTTGCTGTCAACACCATAGTAACAACAATGGGCATCATAATTTTTTTCTTTTCACTTTTATTTATTAAGTGCTGATTTATTTGCAAGTCAGCTTCTCAATACAAGTGTTGTGCATAACAGTGTTCAATTATCCACCTTTTCACAGTCATGTAAAGGTATCTTCACACATTACTTTTAAGTGTGCTCGTCAGCCTTCTGAAATGATGCATACAACAGATATCTCGTGGCTTCCGTTCATCAGACAAGCCTGGTATCATGTATACATTTAGCATTCAAGTATTATTTACCCATCTTACACAGAGTTTCATTGAGCATCATGTTTCTTGTAAAGTGTAAATTGTAATAAATCTCTGCTTTGAAAACACGACACCACGGTTTCACATCATGCATTTATTGACAGAAATTGTATGCCATCTGAGCTTTGGCATGAGCATGAATAAAATAATTTTTACAAAGTTGCGACTTGAAAATAAAGACCGCGTGCTTATTCTTTCCCATTACTTCAGGATTTACAAATTAGCAAAGTGTACTTAAAAAACTAGACTATCTGTTTCAGTATGGGTTGTCCCGTTCCAAAAGAACAGTGTGGTGAATGTGCCACAAAACGTCACTGAGTGTAGTTGGTGTGCGTTGCTTAGACAGAAAGCGAGAAAACAGTTGTTTGATTGATTTGTGGGGTTTAACGTTCAAAACCACCATTTGATTATGAGAGACGCCGTAGTGGAGGACTCCGGAAATTTTCACCACCTGGGGTTGTTTAACGTGCACCCAAATCTGAGTACACGGACCTACAACATTTCCGCCTCCATCGGAAATGCAGCCGCCACAGCCGGGAATCGAACCCGCGACCTGCGGGTCAGCAGCCGAGTACCTTAGCCACTAGACCACCGCGGCGGGGCAGCGAGAAAACATTGCGCAGGCATGAAGCAGACGACGGTATAACAATCGTCGGAGGCTGCAGGATGGCAGCAGGGACAAACATTATACTGGTGCACTGTGGTTACAATCCTTGACTGTGTACCCGGATCACACGGGCATGATAAAAGTTGTTGAAATCGTACTTTGATGGAGGTAGAATTCAAGAGGCCTGCGTAGCATTTACAAGCACGTTAAAAAACCTGAGGTGTTCGACTTTTCCAACGACCTGAAGTGAAGTGTGCCTCGTATTCATATCGTGGTTTCAGCTCATAAAAACCACTAAGTGGTTTGAGTTACAAAAACATTACCAGATGATTCCTTCTCAGTGAGTGTGCAAGACTATCATGCTGCTTCATAATTCTTCGCTAAGTTTCTGAAAACACCATGACAGCTGATCACGTAAAATGTCACGCTACTAGACTTAGGAACGTGTGTCCCATTACTGCTTAGAGCGGTGGTTGCGAGAGCACCTGAGTGGTAAATGCAAAAACATCGTTTACTTCATATAAGGTGGATGTTAAAGAATTACGAATGGTCAAGCTTTAGCAACGCCACACAAATATCTTAACACTGCGGTTGTTGCTGCAGGCGGTGCGGTCCCCTGGGCATTGTTCTTAGGTACTGCAGGTGTTGCTGCCCTGTCGTGCCAAACAAGCTGATAACACAGTTACGTACAGCTTCCCACGTAATTACACTCAGTGTGCTGACATTCCCTGTCTAAATCGAGGTTGGAGGTCATCATCGAGAGAGCTACCGTGCTCGCTATTCTCGTTCCCACTGTCATCGCTGAGACTGTCAAAGCCTATGTCGCCTTCAAAACAAAGGTCGTGCAATGCTGCACATGCAGCAACAATGCTGGAAGAACGTTCCGGTGAGTAGTGGGGGGTGCAATGCCGCTGAAAGCAGTGAAAACGGCTCTTCGGTAGCCGAATACAATGCTCCATTATGAAACGCAATGAAGCATGTGTAGAGTTGTACTTGACTTCTGCACTATCCATGTTGGGACGTCCTTTAACCAGGACCACAAGCCAATGCTCGAGAAGGTAGTCATCGTCACCAGCAGAAATATGAATTGTGTTATATATACTACTAAAAGGACCGTGATATCTTGAGGCTTGCTGACACCAGGAAACAAACAACTTAATTTGTGGTACCCGACAAGCCTGACATGGGCCCCGTATTATGCAAAACATGGCTTCTAAGATGAGGTGTTCATGACGCAGTGCATCACTTGACAATACCACAGCGGTTAAGCCACAGCTGACAAATTGTGCACCGGTAGCACAAAACCTAATACCACTTGTTAGTGCGCTGATGCATTATCAATACCACGAGGAAATCCTTTGATGTGCACTTAACTGGCAGCACACTTAAAAGGAAGAGGATCTATTCACTTCTCACTGAGAATGTACTCACCATTCAGATTCACCAGTGAGAAGGCGCCCTTCTGGCGCCTTCTGCTCACTCCGCGATGTGACGAAGCTGCCGTCAACGCATCCGATCACGCCGGGTAGAGGTCCAAAACGAAGGAATTCTTCATTCACGGCTGCCTTTTCTTCCACCGTTCTCGGGAAGTGAACCCGATTGTTGCGGGTCACGGCATTGACGATCGCTCGAGCCAGGCGTCACACACAGATGACTACCACGGACTGCATCACCGCTACCGTCTCCTACCTCTCACCGACGATTGGAAGGATCCGGAGGCGAAGAAACGCGGAACGCGCACCTTTGCAACTCTACCGAAAGCGCAGCCCGCAAGTCTATCGGCGACTTTTATCGCAATCACAACACTGTTGCTTCACTCAGGCGGAAGTGACGCCCAAACTGTTTGTCTGGCATGTCAAACGCGACCTCTACATCCCTCCGGCGCTTGTTGTAGGCCACGTTTATGTAGCCAAATGTTACAGCGAAGGTCGCTGGTTCAGCTGGCATCACCATTTTTCCTACTTTGTTTGCTACGGGCCCAATCGCTGTCTGTTCCACCGTAGCGTGGAACGGATTTCGTTTGTTTTTTCCATATTAAGCAAATACTTGTCATTTTGACGTCACCACAATATGGGCTTCCGAATCGTAACTTAATTGACAGGTTGAATGACCAATGAGAAAGCGTTTATTTTTTGGATAATGAGGGCGCGGTTGCAATTTTGACGTCGCCACAATTTGGGGTTTTGTCTTGTAATTTGACTGATAGGTTGAACGACCAATCAGGGAGCGCCAAAGGGCGATGGGGGCCGAAACAGAATAAGGAACAAGAAATAGCAGTTCATTATACGGCCACTGCTACCAAACACCCGCCTCCGCACGTGGTCTTTGTTGCGAGTGTTGCGTGCCGCATGGTCCACACGTGTCAGTGGGTTGCAAGTTCTGTGGTGTGCTAGCGGTACCATCACCATATGCGGCTATGACGTCGTGTACTTTGTGCATTTTGACTTCAACTGCATACCGCCAGCTTAAGCGACGAAAAAAGCGTCGAAGACGGAAGGATTGAAGTTTCCAACATCCTCGCTGTTGTGGCAGACGTGACAGACGGCTTTCCGTAATGATACGTTCACCTCGCCCATTTCTATTTGCCACTGTGTTGCACTTGTGTGTAACTAGAAAACAATCAATCAAATCAAATAAGCAGCTTTATTTAAAGTGCGTCAGGCCAAAAAGTGAGCGTGGGATGTGGTAGTTTGTCGACGCTGTTTTCGTGAGCAAGTGTTACTAAGCGCCGTGGAATTCGCAAAGCGTGCAGGTTTTTGTTGACTAGAATACATGCATCTACGACTTTCAGTGCTGAACATAATAATGAAGTTGTTATAGCAATTCTGCGCGTTGGGACTGTTGTTTTTAATTGTTGTTGCATGCGGCATACGTAAACATAGGTCGAATTGAAGAGCATATAAGTGCGGTGGTAGGATGACTCACGATATACATTTTGGCTGAATTTCCGCTAGAACTTTGATGATTGCATTTGGTTGTGGGGATACAAAATAGCACGTGGGACGCTCAACCGTGGCGTTGCTTGCGAAGAGTTTCATTAAATATTTATCCTATTGGCAAACGGCGTACGTATTGCACATTCACTGGACAATTTATGACCTCCGAAATTGCTTGCTGCAAGTACCAGTGCTAAAAGGGTGACGCAGTGGCATTGTTTCAACCTTCATAAGTCATTTGATTGCAGTGGAAAGTACAAAAACGCAGAAATGTTTCGACCGCAAGCGCAGCTGTGATTGGAACACGATCGTCCTCCGGAATGCATACCGTGCAACAGCTTGCCCAGCAAGTGGTTTGTGACGTCACCGCTAGCGAGCGCGCCAATATTGCCCAACTCTCACGCTGCGCGCTCGATCTCGATCATGAAAATATTCAATTATAAATGAACAGCTTGATCCAATATTTGCTCAAGTTTCAATAACTTCTCTTTGGATGTACGACAATCAACCCCCACAGCACAGATTATAGTTAAAGCTTGGGTGTCGTGACCCCTTCAGTATGTGGCTAATTCGCGGATGGCTGTATAAATAACGTAGAGATTGGCTTAGGTACCATGCCAGCCCTTATTCGCAAAAGCGTGCCATAGTAATTGCATTATCATGTATTGATTAGGCTACTCCTGATGAGGCACGTGCGTGCGCATTAGTGATCTCGACAAACTATTGACACACCTACTCAAAATAGAAGTGTTGTGAATACGGCAGCCTACGTTAAAGGTTGCTTTTTATAAAGCTTCAGCATTGGAATACTTCGTCAAATAAATGTGAATCATGAGTGAGTCAGTTGAACCCTTTTCAACGCATGCTCATAGGTGTGAATGACGTGTGAAATAGTTTAGGCTTTGAAACACTACGTCAAATAAATTCTATTTCTAGTACACTCACAAAATTTAGGATAAGTTTACAATATGCACAGTCAAGAACGTTGTACGTAACGAATGTAAACGCAAAATTCATTTTCGCGATAAATCAGTACAACTTCAATTTGAATTGTGAGGTTTAACGTCCCAAAACCATGGTATGAATTATCAGAAACGCCGCAGTAAAGGAGTCCGAAAATTTTAACCACATTGGGATTTTTTAACGTACAACCATATCTGACCACATGGGCCTACAACATTTCTCCTCCATCGGAAATGCCACCGCCATAGTTGGGATTCAATCCCACAACCTGCGGGTCAGCAGCCGAGTACATTAGCCTATATACCACCATGACAGGGTAATCAGTGCAACTTGAAACTTGAATTTAGGAATAATAAAGCCTGCAAGTTAAACTCACAGTTGTTCTTTTCCTTTCAACGATACTCCCTTAAACATCGCAGTGTTCAGAGAAATATTTTAAATTGCACCTGAAAGCAATCGCACATGGTGGTAAACAATATTAGCAGAAATCTCGCTGAATGGAGCGATCGAATTTTTATCACAATCTACGAATAATCAGCAATTTTGTCCACCGACATGCAAACTAAAAATGCACTTAAACTACTATTTCTTGCTACGTACCACTCGAAACTAAGCTATAATGTGAACAACATAAGCTGCATGCATGACTTTTTATAGAAACTGTATAGGATTGCTTGATTAAAATAATGCGCTTTGGAAGCTTTCAATGCATTTTGTGAGTTGATAAGCTTCCACTCTCGTAAAACATGTCTGTTCTCTTATAAAATGATGACGTCGTAATAACTTCTACTTATTGCTGAAAACCTCAGTTCCACAGAAAACGTGTACAAGTTAGACAACACCAATGCAACTATGACGTACACAATGCTGAATTACAATTTTGCCTTTTGTGATTGCCGCTGCAAAAAAAAACAATATCTATACCTACTACTTTTGTTGGCGTAGGAAATAAGCAGGTTACCTTTGTTTACGGAGTGTTAGCCATGATAATCGTCATAAGAGTTAGTGAGAGTGGTATATACATATATGTTGTTCATCCTAAATAATGGAGCACACACACATTACAAAATTTCCTTTTTTATGGTATGTATGGTGTGGCCATGTTCTATAAGATCACATAAGACTCATTATGCAGATAAATCGCGCTATACGTAAATGGCTGTCATTGACCCCATATATGAACCAACCCCGTCAGATATACATCCATATATAGGAAACAGAAGCCAAATATGCTGACATATATACCTATATGTGGCCACATATAACTTATAGGGTGCCATATATGACAATTTCGTGACGAGTGTGCTTAGTATATAAAAGCCGTATATGTGGAAACATATATTTATATATATATTATATTAATAATATATTATATATATTATTATTATATATTATATATTTTAATATATTATATATAATATATATATTATATTATATATTATATTATATATTAGTGAAATATATGACAATTTCGTAAGGGGTGTGCTTAGTATAGATAAGCTCGCTTCAACCACCTTTAGAACGACGCAGGTTTATCAGTGCAAAGCGTGTACAGCCTCTAACTCTGGTTCCTAAATTCGACGTTTGCATCACTGCGTGGAGAGGTTTTTATTCAGAGAGAGAGAGACAAAAAACTTTAATCTATTTATATACAGGCAGTCTGTTAGAGGTGGCTCGGTGTGAGTAACCCCACACAAACACTAGGTGGGCTCCTCATTACAGAAGCCTATTGGCGTCCAACGCGAGTCGGGCTCGGTTAACCAGGGCCTTCAGGCTCGCCAGGTCGGAGCAGCCGAGAAGGGCCAACTCCAAGTTCTCCCGGGTGGGGTTCGGTTTTGGGGTAAAGCGAGGGGTTGGCTGCCATGCTCACACCATGTGAAAGATTTCCGAACACGTCTCCGCAAAGTGCGGGCATTTTCCTCTACAAGTAGGATCGAGATATTTAAAAACGGCTGGGCACAGCAGTGTTTTGGTTTAAAGGCGTAGAAGTAAGTACTCCTCGGCCTTTGTAATGTCTTTACAGTGTTTACGATTATTTGAATGGCCGAATCGATAGAATGCTCTAATTTTTTGAAATGTTAAGGCAAGATTGGGTTCGAGATTTAGTTCGAAAGAGTATGAAGGCGTTACCCGGAGAGTGAGCGTGAAGGCGGCGGCCTCAGCCGTATCATTGCCTTCGAGGCCCATGTGAGCTGGAGCCCTTATCCTTTGGGACGTGGGGGCCCCGACGTAATTGCTCTTGTGTAAGATGCGGTACGCCAAGTGCGGGAGATACCCGCGTTGAATATTTATGCAGGTTCCTCTCTTGACTGTAGTGATGACGCACGAGTCCAGGTTATGAAGCAGCTAGCACGATGGCGACCTCCTCCGCATACGTTATGTCCTGTGCTCTGAATATGAGGCCATTCACCGCGGCATTTTGGTGGACGACTGCTGCCGTGTACCATCTCTCATGGTAAGGGCCGGAGGCGTCTACGTGAAAGAAAGCGTCTTTGTTCCCATAGTGGTGGGGAGTGCCTCCACCCGCGCAAGGCGCCAGCCACTGTGGTCATCACATGTCATGTTGCACGGAAGAGGGCGCACGTGCAGGGCGTATCTTCAGACTTCTGGAATTCATAAGCCCTCATCGATCTCTGTTGGATGGTGGATGTGTAGTCGGGCTAATAGGCGGTGACCCGATAGAGTCTTTGAAAGTCTCGTGTATTGATTTGTTAAGTGTGCCTCTCGGAGCTCTTCGCAAGAGCTTACCATCCCAGGTCCATCAGACGCTGGCTGGACGTGGTTTTTGGGAGATCAAGGGCACGCTTGTACATCTTTCTGAGGATCACCTCAAGGATGTTCTCGTCGAACTTGGGCAAATAGATGTAAGGAGCCTCCTTCTGGCTACGCAAAATACACGGTATTACCAGTCTTCGAATTGAACAAGCCCTTTCAGGAAGCCCAGGTCCAGACTACCTTGAGCAATCTTAATGGAAACTCCAGTCTGGGCCCGGATGACATTACAAACAAGACACTACGCAATGTAGAGGATGACTATGTCACGAACTCACTAAAGAAATCAGTCGTATTTGGGAGCCGGGGACTTTCCCTATGCATTGGAAAATGGCATCGGTTATTCTCATACCTAAACCTCGCCAGAGTCCCAGTTTTAGCAACTTACAACCCATTTCACTGACGTCCTGTATAGGGAAGGTCAACAAGCATGCCATCACCGATTGGAAATTGAAGCACACATAGAACATCAACCTGTTCCCGTACAACACGGTAGGTTTTAGACCATACCTATCTACTGAGGACGACATGAAAATGCTCAAGCATCACATCGTACACCAGGAGACGAGCGACGTTAGAGTTATTCTCAGTATCGATCTTGAAAAGGCCTTTGACAATGTCTCGCCCTCCCACAGACTTGTCTCCATCTCTTCTCTCCACTTAGGAGCCAACTTTTACAAGCTCACCAGCTCGTTTCTCAGGAATAGGAAAGCCACTATAAGCTTGGGGATCTAAACACTAAGCCCTACAATCTCGGTTCCTTCGGCACACCGCAGAGCTCAGTCGTCTCCCCACTGTTGTTTAACATTGCAATGTGCGGCCTTGCTACCAAGCTCTCAAACCAAGAAGTCAACAAATTTGCCATCTACGTGGACTACATTTCCATATGGAGTGTCGGTGGCTCGGAGGGCTCAGTGGAGAGCTCTCTTCAAGAGGCCGTCGACTTTATTGAAGTCTACATAAAGGAAGTGAGCCTCGAGCTCTCACCGGCAAAGTCCGAACTTCTCTTATATCTAACCATGAGACGGGGACCCAAACCCGAAATTGGCAACCACTGGCCGACATCGACTTTAGGCTGCACACGGCATTGAGGCAGCATATTCCAAGGGTGGACTTCATACGCATTCTGGGCATCATTATTGAGAGTAATGGGCAGAACGGCCGCACGGTCGTCCATCTGACTTTCAAGGCGAAAGGATCATCCGACTAATCTAGCGCATTTCCAACAGTCGGAGTGGTCTTCGAGAGCACAACCTCCTTAGACTGTTCCATCCATTCTTGATGAGCCACATGAGCTATGTTGCATCTATGCACTGGTGGCAAATCCATAAGAGATATAAATTGAACATCATCATAAGGAAAAGCATGAAGAAAGTTCTTGGCATTCCTATGCGCTCAAGCAATGAGAACCTAAGAAAACTCGGAGTCGACAACACACTTGAAGAAGTTATCGAGACTCGGCAAACGGCTCAGGTTGGCAGGTTTTCGGTCACACCAGCGGGGATAAAAATTCTAGTTGACACTGGAGTCTACTCCCTGATGCTCCAAGTGAAAAATACATCACTTATGATTATATACGCTCTCGCATCAAAGTGTACCTTCTTCCACGAAATGTGCATCCACAGTACAACGTGGGAAGACGTGTCACTCGAGCCTCTTCTCTTTTAGCTCAAGTTCACACCCACTCGTCTGTTTCATGCTTTGTTGATGCCGCCCAGTACGGCGTTTCCGCTCACTTTGCAGTAGTATCCGTAGATACTAAGCATCAGATTTTATCCTCGGCGTCGGTTTGAACCACTTCTTCTTACAAAGCAGAACAGATGGTCATTTCTCTAGCTCTCCTCGATCCACAAAGAACTGATATTTATACGGACTCTGAATCCGCTGCGAGGGCCTTCGCTTCCGCTTCCGTTGCAACAAACATTTTCGAACTCTCCCTCGCAAGGAACTCCCCCACCACACTGTTGTTTGATCACCTGCTCACCTTAGCTTGAAGGTCGGGGGCCTTCTCAATGTCAATGAGCTAGCCCACTCCAAGGCGCGAGAATTCACTTACCGCGCCAGCACTTGTGCTTCTCAGACAAAGGAATCAGCCCCCAACCTTCATTTTAAAAACATTTTCACTACCTTCTACAAGATCCGAAACAATATCAATTAGGCATCAGGTACTTTCCACTGCCACACGAAAAGTTGGCTAGGCCAAAGGCAATCTCTCTTCGCATGCTTCAGACAGAAACACACCCTAGCTTTGTAACCTATAGCCATTAATCCGATATTTCAGAACATTGTCCGTAGAGCCAAAATCGCAGTGATTTTAACCGCATGCTCTGGAGGTGCCCCCTTCTTTACAAAGAAAGAAGTGAAGAATTTTTCGAAAACTCCTTTCATTTAATGCTCAAGAGTCCGGTTCTCATACAACAACGGTCCAGAAGGCCCACGAAGTGGTGGTGAGGCTGGACTTTCCGGTCACAACGTAGGAGTGGCTCGCGATTCTACCCATAAAAAATGGGGCGGAATCCTTCAGGACCCCAATAAAGTTTTTCATCCATCATCTTGTTGGCAGTATGCTTCTTGTAAGCTGTCAGTTGTATTAAGGACTAAGGTTACTCCTCCTTCGTCAGCGAGTTTATCGTTATGTCTGTCCAATATTCTAGAACTTTCATACTCATTTGATAAGATTTTGTCAAGTTTTCTCGCTTTCCTCTCTGTCTGTAGTATTTGTGTACTAGATATTTCTGTACTTCGGTGATATAAAAGTCCAGACACTTGTCTCGATTAGTGTACGGTGTCCAATGATTTCTTCAACGATGGTGAATTGTTCCGTGGTTAGAAGGCTTGTTTAAGAAATATTCGCGCTAACTGAAGCTTCTAGCAAAGTTGTCTAGGTCTCGGAACAAGTGGAATATGTCAAAAATTTTGTGGTTGGGCGGAAGCTTGGTCTCTTGGATAGCCCCTTTTCTTCGTCATGCAACAAAGTCTTGTCCGATAGCGTGCTGTACTTGCCAACATATATACTATTAACGCCGTGCCCATAGCTTCCGTATTATGCTACAAATATCTTGGCGTCCACTTGACTTCATCGCTATCCTGGATCACTCACATCAATTCCATCTGCTATACAGCATCCCGTACACTCGGCTACTTTCGACGCAACCTCAAGAGCGCATCCTCCGACGTAAAAAAAAACTAGCTTTCATCACCTTCGTACGACCTAAACTTGAATATGCTTCAGCAATCTGGCATCCTTCACAAGCCTACCTAACAACTAAATTAGAGTTTATCCAAAATCGCGCAGCTCGCTTCATATCTTCGCAATACTCACACAAAACCAGCGTTACCGAGCTAAAACACTCTCTTTCCCTTCCAACTCTTGAATCCCGCCGCTTGATCACCCGTCTATGCCTTCTGCAGCACTTCTACTATCATCCACGCTCAAGACATCAGTTGCTCCAATCTGCTCACAGAACTTCATCGCGCATAAATCACAGCAGGCCCATTGCACGCATAAATGGCCGGGCGACAGCATTTATCACCTCATTTTTTCCTAATGCAATAGCCCTCTGGAATGCCTTACCGGATGACTCCGCTTCATGCGCCGACAGAGAAACGTTCCGCGCAAAACGGAACGAACATTTTTTCAAGCCTCTCTCCTGATAATCTCAACTATTTCGTGTTTATCTCCAATCCTTTTAAAATTGTACTTAGTTTTGTTCTGCAATTGCTTAACATAGGTAAAGCATTGTGTATTCTTTTTTATTTTGTTCTAGTTCGTTTATGTGATTTCTAATTCCTGTCTCCTGTGTAAACTTATGTGTTTTTCTTCATTTATCTATTTATTTATTTACTTATCCTGTTGATTATTGTACCCTATCTTGTTACTTAACCCACCTTATGTAATGTCTTCGGGCCTTTAAGGGCGAAATAAATGAAACGAAATGATAGGTTTACACTCACAGTGTCACACTGTGTGTTCAGAAATTGGTGCTCGTTTGTACTGTTGGTGCTTTCCAGGGTGGTGGTGCTGTAGTGGTATGGAAATATCTCAAGCGAAACCGAGGTTGGGCACTTGCTTTTTTTCAAGTTTGTAATATTTAGTGGTCACGATAGCTTGGTACTTATTCTGTTCGAATTCTGTTGATAGGGTGTTTTCATCGTTCAATAACGTGTTATCGCGGAGAATGGTGCTGGTCATAGTGACCAGTTTCTTTACCTGCTTATCACTGTGATTGAGAGCGATTTCTGTTACTGCGAGAGATGACTCAAGGAGAATACTTTTCCACTTTATTCGGTCGGTATTTCTCTAGGTATGTAGCGGCTGGTGTGAGGGAGAGTGTCATACCCTTGGAGGTTATTCTAGCACCAAGGTGCACTCGAAATAATGATTTATGCATTTCATGTCTAATTCGTTGGTCAGCGAGTTTTCGTATCTTTAAGCAGGTGGCACTGCAACGGAGAAGCGGTGACCTGGATTTAAATTTCTGAGGGCAATCTTTTTTTGGGTGCGGATATGACACTGAATGAGTCCGCAGATTGTAGTTATGTCCGGCAGGTTTCGTCGTTCCGGCGTTGGGCTCCTGGCGAGCGTTGAGTGCAGGATGTCTGTGTTCGTTGGGAGTTTTCGTCCCAGTGTCCGCAATAGAGGGACGCGGCTTCGTAGTTCGGCAGGCTTCTCTTTGTGGATTGGTGTAGTGGTATGTCGTGTAGTGCTTTTGGTTTCGGCGTCCGCAATAGAGGGACGCGTGTTGACTCTCCAGTAGACTTCCCCCCTAGTAGTGGTGCACTGTTGGTGATAGTGAGAGAGTGCTTGTGGCACTCACGAAGGATCTACTTGCTATATATATATATATATATATATATATATATATATATATATATTTATATATAGATAGATAGATAGATAGATAGATACATATATTTATATAGTGATAACGTCGTCAGTAATATATATATATATATATATATATATATATTACTGGTGACGTGATCCCTAAGTTGCCGCAACACTCGGTATGGCCCAAAGTATCTTCTTAAAAGCTTTTCGGAAAGTCCTCGTTTCCGTACGGGTGTCCAAACCCATACTTTGTCGCCAGTTTGCCATACGGTCTAACTATCGACGCACCAACGATGACTACCAACCACGCCAGGACGCTGATTCTCAAGGACCTTCATTTTCTCGATTCCACTTTGACAACCGCCGTGCCAACAATGACGACAGTGAGCCTGATTACCAGCCAGGTTTGGGATGTCGACGACGCCCTCCGTGTCCGGCATATTCGCCTTTGTCGCGTCACTGCACTACAGCTGACGCCAGTGGAAGGAGGTCACCAAGTCCACGCCAGGGAAACTGAAGGCAGCGACCTCCGGGGGTTAGGTTGCAGACCGCCAAGGCGACGAAAAAAGGCCCCCGTTATTCCTACCACAGGACGTCGTAAAGCCAACTAGTTGTAACGCCGACGAAACTGTGACCACAGATCTTACCGTTTATGTAGACGGAAACCAAGTAACAACCTTAGTTGAAACCGGTGCCGACTTTTTATTCTGAGTGAAAACCTTTGCCGTGCACCTCAAAAAAGTGAAGACTACGTGGACGAGACCTCACCTGAGGACAGCAGGCGGCCAGCTGGTGATGCCTGTCGGAAGGTGTACAGCACGACTCGGAAACGGTGGCTCTTCTTTTGTGGCGACGACGTCATCCTCGCCTCATGATGCAAGGACCTGAACATAGGGATGGGCTTCTTAAGAGAATATGGTGCCGTCATCAATATCCTGGACCGTTCAATAACGTTCCGCAATAGCCCTGGTTTAGTCCACTCTTCAGACGCAATACGTAACACTTTACGTATGATTTATGATAATGTGGTCGTCCCGCCACGGTCATGCACTCTTGTTTCGGTAGAAGAGCATGAAGCGTTTGATGGCAAAGGCAATGCCGACCAAATTGGCTCGCTGCTATTTAGCTATGGCATTTCGGTCGCACGAGGTATCGTCCGTCTCACTGGTGGACGCACGAATTTACTACTGACCAACTTCAGTGCTGAGAGCCGGCACTTTGCCCCGCCGCGGTGGTCTAGTGGCTAAGGTACTCGGCTGCTGACCCGCAGGGCGCGGGTTCGAATCCCGGCTGCGGCGGCTGCATTTCCGATGGAGGCGGAAATGTTGTAGGCCCGTGTACTCAGATTTGGGTGCACGTTAAAGAACCCCAGGTGGTCTAAATTTCCGGAGCCCTCCACTACGGCGTCTCTCATAATCATATAGTGGTTTTGGGACGTTAACCCCAAAAAAAGAAGAAAAAAAAAGAGAGAGCCGGCACTTTCCAAAGGGCACAGCTATCGCTTCGTCAACAATATCGTAGGAATGCGAGGCAGTTTATGTTTATTGGTATTAGACGAAGCGCCTAATCAAGAACCAGAACCAGTTCTCGACGTTGGCACCACTCTGTCACAGGAGGACCGACAGAGACTTCTTCAGCTGCTAGCCGAATTCCGCGACTGCTTTCATCAACCTCAGAAGTTGGTCGAACCCCTTTGACAAAGCATCGAATAATCACTGAGGACACGGCGAGACCTACTCACCAGAACCCTTATCGTGTAGCTTTAAATGAACGCGAAGCCATTGAACAACATGTCGTGAAAATGCTTGAACATGATGTCAATCAACCGTCACAGAGCCCCAAGCATAGCCTGTAACGATAGTATATAAAAAGGACGGCAAGCTGCGTTTTTGCGTGGACTACTGGAAGCTGAATGGGGTGACCAAAAGAGATGTGTACCCGCTCCCACGTATTCATGACTCTCTTGACAGGGAACCGCTGGGTTATTGTCACGACGGATTATCTGAACCGCTATGCCGACACAAAGGCTATCCAGAGAGGTACAGCAATGGAGCCGGCAAGATTTTTCATCGAGAGTATTGTACTGAGGCTTGGTGCACCAACCGTCATGATCACAGACAGAAGAACCGCATTTACGGCAGCTCTTTTGGATCACGTTCTGATGCTGAGTGAAACAGTGCATCGTAAGACCACTGCCTACCACCCACAAACAAACGGGCTGACGGAGCGTCTGAACTAAACCATTGAAGGCATGCTTTCGATGTACGTAGACATTGAATACAAAAATTGGGATGAAATCTTGCCATACATAACGTTTGCGTAAAACACGACCAAGCAAGAAACGATCCGCATGACCCCGTTCAGCCTCGTTCATGGACGAGAAGTACGAACTATGTTAGATGCGATGCTACCGCACAAATGTGACGACATCGACCCATACGCCAACATGTTTACGGAACACGCGGAAGAAGCTAGGCAACTTGCACGCTTGTGGATCCGCCAGCAGCAAGAGTACAATGCAAGCCGCTACAATGCTCACCGCAGAATAGTTGTCTATTAAACTGGCGACAATGTATGGGTTTGAACACCCGCACGGAAACGAGGACTTTCTGAAAAGCTCTTAGGAAGATACCTTGGGCCATATCGAGTTTTGTGTCAACTGAGTGATGTCAATTACGAAGTTGTTCCCAACAGTTTGTGTAGTACCAAGCGTCACCTGCACCATCCTGAACTCTATCACGTAGTGTGCATGAAGCCTTACGTCAGCGAGTGATCGCGTGAAACTTTTTTAGGGAAGAAGCTCCTTAGGGCGTGGGCTGTGCGTCCCCTGTAGCCTGTATGTAGCCACCTCTAGTTTAGTTTTTGCAGTGTTCACTAGATGGGGGTACCGTCTCCTGTATGTAGCCACCTCTCGTTTAGTTCTTGTAGTGTTTACTAGATGGTGGTACTTGTAGCTGATGATGAAAAGATGCAAGATGTTATAAACTAGAAAGCGGTACTTGTAGTTGATGAAAGACGCGAGATCTTATAAAATAGGAATGATGTCACATATGGCGCGTGTCATTGGCTGAAGGCAATCGTTCGATTTAGTGCGGCGACGTACGCTAGGGGGAGCGTTGTAATAAAATCGAGTGGGCAAAATGTACAAAGGATTCATGGTTTACCAGGTTTACCTCCGGAGCTTCGCCCACTCATCATCATTCACTTCGTGGATATGGCGGAATTTTTTAATAAAAAACTGCATTACTGACTTCGCATCGGGTCAATGCTCTTTGAGAGGGAGGCAAATGACCCGTGTCTGTATGTGAACGACAACGGTAATGTGGGTATTTAGCG
Source organism: Rhipicephalus annulatus (assembly GCA_013436015.1). NCBI lineage: Eukaryota > Metazoa > Arthropoda > Arachnida > Ixodida > Ixodidae > Rhipicephalus > Rhipicephalus annulatus. The sequence continues at coordinate 12,793 of WOVY01005843.1, read as the reverse complement.
GACACCAGGTAGTGGGCCTCTGGCTTGACTCGAGAACAAAGAAGACAATGTTGCAGTTCAGCTGTGGATAACACGCTGCTTTTGCTGTCTCAAGGCGTACCTGTGCTTTGTTCGCGTTGTACTGCGACAATACACACACACACACACACACACACATATATATATATATATATATATATATATATTGTGGTAAAGCCTTTGAACAGTGGGTCGTCCTCTTCAGCGTCTTCTAGTGAGTCGCCCTTTTCTTAAGAAGAAGAGCAGCTCGTGCAGAGAGCCGAACCCCGCATTGACTGTCACTGTCGTGAATCATCGCTGAGTGTCCGCCAATAAACCGCTTAACAATTTGGTGGAGAGTGCTGAGAGTGCTGTGCCCTTCAAACACCTTCCGTCCGCATTCGATGCCCTTGGAGCTTCGATCCCGTACCGTGCCGCCAACCATGTACCAAGACGCCGCCCAGCAAACGCTTCCTCCTACGTCGACGCCATGTCCCGGTGTCACCCGCATCCGCGACCCTCCTGTCTTCACCGGAGCGGATGGCACTGACGTCGAGGGCTGGCTGGCCATGTACGAACGCGTGAGTGTCCCCAACCATTGGGACGAGGCAGGTAAACTCGGCAACCTGTTTTTCTATCTCGCGGGTGTGGCCGGCATGTGGTACAACAACCACGCATCTGATTTCCCGACATGGTCCGCTTTTAAAACCGCTGTCGTCGACGTGTTCGGCCGCCCGGCCGTTCATAAGCTGCAAGCTGAACAGCGTTTACGTGAACGAGCCCAGCAGACCGGCGAGTCCTTCACAAGTTATATCGAGGACATCCTTGACTTGTGCAAGAAAGTCGACCTGAACTTGTCAGAGGCTGACAAAATCACGCATGTTCTAAAAGGCATCGCCGACGATGCCTTCACCATGCTCCTGGCAAAGAACCCCCGCACTGTGGCAGAAGTCATCATGTTATGCCAAAGTTACGACGAGCTGCGGCGGCAGCGCTTGATGACCCGTCGCCCGCCACCACGTGATGCTGATCTCTCAGCCTTGTCAGCAGTTCCTGACCACGCAACCTTGCTCACCGAAATCAAGTCGTTCGTGCGTGAGGAAGTTGCCCGCCAGGTCTCTCTACTGGCTTTTGCTTCCCCACAACATGCTCAACAGCCATCAAGTACACTTCTACCTCCGCTCCGCCGAGCCATTCAGCAGGAAATCGCGGAGGTTGTCCCTGAATACCACCAGCCGCCTCCTGCATCTGTGCCACTCAGCTACGCCCAAGTTGTTGCCAGGCCGCCCCCACCGATTTCTGTCACTGTTCCCCTAAATTACACCGAAACCATCGCGAGGCCCCAGGCCTTTGGAGAAACTGTCTCGCCTACATACGTCGGCGTCACCCACGTGCCCCGAGTGCCGCCTATCATGCACTCATATCAGCAGCCGGCTCGCCAATCGTGTTCTGCGACATGGATGCGACCTGCAAACCAATGGCGCACTGCTGACCATCGCCCCATCTGCTTTGCTTGCGGTTTCGTCGGTCATGTAGCACGATATTGCAATCGTGTGCAGCAACCGCTGGTCGCCTCCAACTTTCCCAGCCAGTCAAGCCGCTCTTATGACTAACCGCCGCCTATGTCACCGTCGTCCCGCCCCGTTCCGTCTACCCGCCGTTCACCATCTCCACGACGTCGCTCACTGTCGCCAATGCGCGGCCACGTCCACTCGAGGGCGACCAGGAAAACTAGTCGTCACAGTCCATGAGGCAAGGGCTGCGACGCTGTCGAACTGCGGAAGCCCTCAGGAAAGCCCATCGAACGTGATAGACGTGCTTGTGGATGGCGTTCGTGCATCTGCCCTTGTATATACTGGAGCCGCCATATCCGTGATGAACGAAAAACTTAGCCGAGTACTGCGCAAAGTGACCACGCCGCTTTGCGGGCTCTCCCTCCGTACAGCCAGCGCCCAGAGCATTCACCCTACAGCGATGTGCACAGCCCGCCTTATGATTCAGGACGTGATGTATGCGGTCAAATTCATCATAATTTCTTCATGCTCTCACGACGTCGTCCTAGGATGGGATTTTCTCTCCCGCCTCGACGCCGTCATTCATTGCGCACCAGCAGAAATAGAACTCGCGACATTCTCTTCTTTGACGCCGGCCGACAGTCCATCCACTGCAAGCAAGTTACTCGTCAGAGACGACACTCAAGTGCCTGCAAACTCATCCGTTGTGGCGTCGCTCTACTGCGCAAGCCTTTCTGCCACCGCTGCACTCCTCTCGCCATCTCATCGTGTTTTCATAAGAAAAAGCTTGCTGGTTCCTTTCGCGACCGTGCAACTCACTCATGGCAGCACCACTATTTTTGTTGTGAACTCATCTCCGTACGGCGTTACGTTGGTGCGAGGAGAATGTCTCGGCAGCGTGGAACCGATCGAAGACGCGCAAGTTATGGATCAACCCGATGACATGCACTGCTCAAGTTCCTGTATGCTTGGTGCTGTTTCGACATCTGCTTCATCATCCGATGATATATTCGGTCCCTGCATACCTGACGACCTTACGCAGGGCCAGCGTTCCCAGCTTTTGGGCCTGTTGGAAGAGTTCCGCTCTTCTTTCGATGTCGCTCAACCTTCTCTCGGCCGCACATCCACCATTACGCATCGCATCGACACAGGCGCACAGCCACTGCTGCGGCAACGTCCATATCGCGTATCTCCCACAGAACGCCGTGTAATCAACGAGCAAGTCGACGACATGCTTCGCCGCGATGTTATTCGTCCCTCTAGCAGCCCCTGGGCATCTCCTGTCGTTCTCGTCACGAAGAAGGACGGTTCTGTGCGGTTCTGTGTGGACTACCGACGCCTCAACAAGATCATTCGTAAGGACGTGTATCCACTACCGCGGGTAGATGACGCGATTGACAACCTGCAAGGAGCAGAATTCTTTTCATCCCTTGATTTGCGCTCAGGGTAGTGGCAAGTACATATGGCTGAAGACGCTCGACCGAAGACCGCTTTTGTCACCCCCGACGGCTTGTACGAGCTCAACGTTATGCCGTTTGGGCTGTGCAATGCGCCCGCCACCTTTGAGCGCATGATGGATACAGTTCTGCGTGACCTGAATTGGCACACGTGCCTGTGCTACCTCGATGACGTCGTCGTTTTCGCTCCTGACTTCTCGACGCACCTTCAACGCCTTCGGCATGTTTTAACGCGTCTGAGCAACGCCAGTCAGCCACTGAACCTAAAGAAGTGCCAATTTGCAGCTCGGCAGCTGACCATACTCGGCTACGTCGTGTCCAAGGACGAAATTCTCCCTGATCCAGCCAAGCTTCGGGCCGTGACCGAGTTCCCCAAGCCGACATCCGTGAAGGAACTGCGCAGTTTCGTAGGACTGTGTTCCCACTTTCGGCGCTTCATTCGAAACTTCACGACTATCATATCTCCGCTGACGAAGCTTCTCGGAATTAACGGGCCTCTCCATTCGTGGTCATCACAGTGCGACGACGCTTTCAGAACACTTCGTCGTTTGTTGACGTCGCCTCCCATACTCCGCCACTACGACCGTACGGCCCCTACAGAGGTACACACGGATGCCAGTGGTGTCGGCCTCGGCGCTATCCTTGCGCAGCGCAAACCAAAGTTCTCGGAATATGTCGTGGCGTACTTGAGCCGTACGCTTACTAAAGCCGAGACTAATTACACAGTCACCGAGAAATAATGTTTGGCAATCGTCTGGGCCCTTGCAAAGTTCCGACCTTATTTGTATGGTCGCCCATTTGATGTCGTCACCGACCACCACGCACTATGCTGGTTGTCGTCATTGAAAGATCCCTCAGGCCGTCTCGCCCGGTGGGCACTTCGCCTGCAAGACTATGACATCCGCGTGCTGTACCGCAATGGAAGGCAACATGCTGACACCGACGCCCTGTCACGCTCTCCCTTGCCTGACGACAATACCAACAACTCAGTGTCTCACCTTGCTATTTCTTCGATTAGCATTCATGTCATTGCTACTGAACAGCGCAAGAATCAAGGGATTGTCTTACTGATAGACTTGCCGACTGATCCATCCACTCCATCCACTCGCGCGTTGCGTCGTCAAGCCCTCCATTTCACCGTTCGCAACGACCTCCTCCATCGACGCAATTACAACGGTGACGGCCGCCAGTGGCTACTAGTCATACCTCGCAGTCTGCGCTCTGACATACGCGAATTCTTTCATTCTAATCCGCAGTGTGCGCACTCCGGGGTATCGAAGACTTACCACCGCATTCACCAACGGTACGTTTGGGGCGGCATGAACTGCTACGTGCAGAAATTCGTTCGCTCCTGCATAGAATATCAGCGCCGCAAAACTTCAACGCACCTGTCGCCGGTAGGTCCGCAACCTCTACCTTGCCCTGCCAGGCCGTTTGGGCGCGTTGGCATCGATTTGTATGGGCCACTCCCACTAACGTCGGCTGGTAACCGCTGGGCCATTGTTGCTGTGGACCACCTCACGCGATACGCCGAAACGGCTGCTCTTCCCGCGGCTACAGCGAGCGATGTGGCCTCCTTTCTGCTCCACCAATTCATTCTGCGACACGGCCCACCCCAGGAACTGCTCAGTGACCGAGGCCGTGTCTTCCTGTCTGAAGTCGTTGAAGCCATTCTCAAAGAGTGCAACGCTGTTCACCGCAAAACTGCTGCTTACCGCCCGCAGACGAATGGCCTCGCAGAACGCTTTCACCGTACGCTCGGCGACATGCTCTCCAAGTACGTCGCCACCGATCACACAAATTGGGATTCCATTCTACCCTTCGTCACCTACGCATATAATGCCACCTCTCAGAGCACTACTGGCTTTTCACCTTTCTTTTTATTATATGGAAGGCACCCGTTACACACCATCGACACGATACTTCCGTACAGGCCAGATCCGTCTGAGTGGGCACCTATTTCTGCTACAGCCAAGCTTGCTGAAGCGTGTCGAGAGCTTGCAAAGACCTTTACTGCGCATGATCAAGAGCGGCAAAAAAACATTCGCGCTTACGCCAGCACTACTGCGCCCACGTTCCTCCCTGGAGCGCTCGTCTGGCTCTCGATCCCTACTACTGCAACTGGCCTATCTTCAAAACTATTGCCCAAATACAAAGGACCCTACCATGTCGTCAAGTGCACTTCCCCAGTCAACTACTTAATTGAACCCATCGAACAATGTTCGGACATGCGTCGTCGAGGACACGACATTGTTAACGTGGAGCGCCTCAAGGCCTACCATGACCCACTCATTGTAACCAGCTGTTAGGTCGCCAGGCGGCTCCCTTTTCGTACCCGGGGGTAGTTGTGAGTTGTGGTAAAGCCTTTGAACAGTGGGTCGTCCTCTTCAGCACCTAACAATATATATATATATATATATATATATATATATATATATATATATATATATTTGTGTGTGTGTGTGTGTGTGTGAGTGACGTATGAAGCGATGGTTGGTAGAGGCCGAGAAGTAAGAAGTGAGAATAGGAATAAACATAGGGCATGAGCCAGGCCCCGTCTCCCGCATTTAGCGTCACATGCGTCGACAGGATGAAGTCCTGGCGGCCACTTCATCATCCGGCCATCGTCATCGAACATCTCAGAAAGACGCAGTGACCAAACGTAGACCACACAACTTCATTTCAACTCTACACCAAGACCAGCATCATAACAACACCATCAGACCACCTTGACATCCCCAAGTACATCGGATCAACGGACGACGGACCCGCACAGGACTGGATCAACCTGGTCGAGATCCGCACGGCCATTGCATACTGGTCAGAACGGGAGATGTTCATCAACTTTACTGACTACATCTCCAGTGAGGCTTTCAAGTTTTACTTGACATACATATTTGGAAACGATGAATCGGGGCAAAAGATCAAGGAAGGAATGATCGCCCGTTTTCGCGGCTATGATGAAGGCTTTCTTATTGCTAACCATGTGAAAACAATTGCACTCGATCGCCACAGTCCCAAGCACTGCTCCCGCAATTGGACGCCATTAATAAATGGGCCTTTGAAATAAGACCAATTAAAGCACCCTTTAACTGAAAGGCAGCCAGATCTGTTTGCAGGAAGAGTTTATGCTCCACCGCACCGCGGTTTGGAACTGCTTGAAAGAAAACCAACATTTATGTCACTACTTCACCAAAGGACTCGTGTTACGGAACCACTCGCGCACTGTGCTCCTGGTATCGAACACTTGGCCCACCACCTGGTCTTCCTACACTTGACCCTTTAGTTGCTCACTTCGCCCACCTCATGTCTAAAACGCTAGCTACGGCAGGAACAGAGCAGAAGAATTCGAATACTACTCGAGCCAGCCCAGACCCTTCAATACCGATTCACGCAATAAATTAGCTCAGTTCTTTAGTTGCGCAGATTGACTAACATTCACAAGTAATATCTGAACAAATCACGCTTGTAAGAGTGTCGCTTTCCGCTGTTTAGTCCGTTAAGAACAGCGTTGCAAGAGTCTCCGTAGATGTTCCTGCTAATTCTAGCCCGCAACCTTCATACCCTGGCAAGAATCATTAGACATCAATGAATCCCACTATTTCGTGGTCGCATTAAGTTGGAAAGAATAGCAGGCTCATAATACTAAAAGAAAACTACCTCGTCAGATTCAGCAACGACAGCAGTTACATGAACTATCACTACAAAGAACTATAATGACACCACAGGCACAGTTACGACTTAAGGAAAGTCGTCAAAAACGACCCTACCTAAAGGAAGGACGAAGTCAAGGTCCGCGCTATCTTCGCAGGCAAAAACGTCAAGGAAGTCTACTACACCAGATATCCAAACATTGCCCACAATGCGATCAGCGGATCCAACGCTAATAAAAATTGTGAAACAGACTGAACGTTAATATTTGTACAACGAACGAACATAGACACAACTCCTTGACTTCAGTTCCTGTACACGCAGGCTGCAAGCAATAATACTGTCCTAGCCGCGACACAGAATACAGCGCGTACGACAGAGCATCCGGCGCCTACGACATTCGACCTTCAACAGTTACAAGGACTTTCAAACTTGTTCGTTCTTCGCAGCGGCTCAGGTCATGTCATGGTCAGGGCTGTTTCGCAAGACGCGGTTACCTTCTCCAAAACGACACAGCCAGACCTGCTCAGTAGAATTCCTCCATTTACTGGACTGCTGCACTCTTTTTCGAAGTTTTGCGAGTTTACGGAACACTACTGGGTCATGAAACCAATTGTGTATTTTGCATTTGTGACTTCTCAACCTCTCCTTGTTTGTGTTTTTTGTTCGTAATGCATGACATCTTTCGGGGGGAGGGGGAATAATGTGTTGTATGAAGCGATGGTTGGTAGAGGCCGAGGAGGAAGAAGTGAGACTAGAAATAAACATGGTGTATGAGCCAGGCCACGTCTCCCGCATCAAGCGTCATATATATACAGAAAGAGAGATTTAACAGACAATAATGCCGAGGAATGTATAGGGGAAGTGATTAGAACCAATGAAAAGTAAATAAAAAGAAAGAAAAATGACTGAAAAATAGCTTGCTATGAGCAGGAATCAAACCTACAACAACTGCATAACGCGTTAGATGCTCTACCACTGAGCTTTCACGGTGGCTATTCGCCCAGCCACTTAATTGGGTTTTATGTAAATTCACACGTGAGAGTGTCAGTCAGCGTCACCTGCAGCCATGGCGGCGAGTGGGGTACATTTTTTATGAAACTGTATGGCGCCACGTAGCGCATAAACTTATTTCGAGCTGGCAGCTGACGAATGGTCTTTTGTATAAAACCTAACGGCACCAAGTCTGCCAGTATGAGGCCCTCGTTAATGAATAAGCGAAGGAAGTGTACTCCTAATAGCTCGTTTTTTCATGTTTTAACACAGTAAAATGACATTTAACAGGAATTAATACCAAGGAATATATAGGAGAAGTTATTAAAACCAATGTAAAGTAAATAGGAAGAAGGGAAATTGGGCGAATCAACCAAAAGAACAAGCAGGATTTCAAACAGGCTACTCAACAATCGACCACATTCATACTACCGATCAGGTAACAGAGAAATGCTCAGAGTATAACCAACCACTATACATAGCCTTCATAGATTACGAGAAGCCCTCTGATTCAGTAGAAATATCAGCCGTCATGCAGGCACTGCGGAATCAGGGCGTCGATGAAGTATATATAAACAACCTGGAAGAAATCTACAGGGGATCAACTGCTACCATAGTGCTTCGTAAAGAAAGCAACAGAATACCCATCAAAAAGGGTGTAAGGCAGGGGGACACAATCTCCCCAATGCTATTTACCGCGTGCTTACAGGAGGTTATCAGAAGCATAGAATGGGAACAGTTAGGAATAAGAGTTAATGGAGAGTACCTTAGTAACCTGCGTTTCGCCGATGACATAGCATTGCTGAGTAACTCAGGGGACGAATCGCAACTTATGATCACGGAGTTAGACAAGGAGAGCAGAAAGGTGTGTCTTAAAATTAATCTGCAGAAAACTAACGCAATGTACAACAACCTCGGAAGAGAGCAACGTTTCGAGATAGGTAATAGTGCACTTCAAGTTGTAAAAGACTATGCATACTTAGGGCAGGTAATAACCGCGGAGCCGAACCACGAGATTGCAGTAACAAAAAGAATAAGAATGGGGTGGAGCACAATTGGCAAGCACTCTCAAATTATGACAGGTAGATTGCCATTCTCTCAAGAGGAAGGTACATAACAGCTGTATCTTCCCGGTACTTAACTACGGAGCAGAAACCTGGAGATTTACAAGAGGATTCAGCTTAAATTGAGGATGACGATGCGAGCAATGTAAAGGAAAAGGGTAGGTGTAACCTTAAGAGACAAGAAGAGAGCAGAGTGAATTAGGGAACAAATTGGGGTTAAGGTTATCATAGGCGAAATCAAGAAGAAATAAACATGGGCTGGGCATGTAGCGCGAAAACAGGATAACCGCTGGTCATTAAGGGTAACTAACTGGATTTCCAGAGGAGGCAAGCGGGTTAGGGGGAGACAGAAAGTGAAGGTGGGCAGATGTGATTAAGAAGTTTGCGGGTATAAATTGGCTGCAGCAAGCACAGGACCGAGTTAACTGGCAGAACTTGAGAGGGGCTTTTGTCCTGCGGTAAACGTAGTCAGGCTGATGATGATGATGATATATAATGTGTGAATAACGGCGCTGGGGAAGGCAAAAACCAGCCAAGACTGTCCCTGCAATTGCCACCGTAATAAAAACTTTCCTTGCCCCACCACGGTGGTCTAGTGGCTAAGGTACTCGGCTACTGACCCGCAGGTCGCGGGATCGAATCCCGGCTGCGGCGGGTGCAATTCCGGTGGAGGCGGAAACGTTGTAGGCCCGTGTGCTCAGATTTAGGTGCTCGTTAAAGAACCCCAGGTGGTCGAAATTTCCAGAGCCCTCCACTACGGCGTCTTTCATATTCATATGGTGGTTTTGGGACGTTAAACCCCACATATCATATCAATCAATAAAACTTCTCTTGCGTGGGGCTAACCGCAGTGCTAACCACTACACCACTTAACGTGTTTTTTTTTGCTATGCGACTAAACGTATATGAACGCTGTCGATGAAGCTAACGGCAAGCGATTCATATACACCATTTACCATTCGCGGTCTTCAGACCTCAGTAACTTGAGCGCCTTTCCGTCATTAGTAGCGAGATGGCGGAAGAAGCGGACGCTCAGCGCATTCGCTCGGATTGTCGTCGTCACGACCCACCCCATGCGTTTCAACGCGCCCACGCCTCCACATAGGGAAGTTAAAGTGCGTATAGGTGCTATATGGCGTGGTCACGCACTAGGGCATGCAGTTATTTTAAGATTCAGGCGCTTTGTACTCTTGTGCTTTCACAGCAAGTTTGCTTTGAAGTTTGATTGGTTAAAGGCCAACTCAGGCGATTGTCTTACCATGTAGAGCTTATGGTTTACTTATGTTCCGGAGACACTTTTGTCACGAGCCAAATAGCTGAAATGCTCGGGAAATTCGAAAACAGTTTTTAATAGGCAAAAATGTGCAATACCGAAACCCAACCGAGCGCCCTGCCTGCGTATGACGCACTATGTGGTAGAGCCGGAGGCCGTATACTGGTTCTACCGGTGCGGAGTATGAAAACTGTGAAAGCCAGTCCAGCGAAGCACCGGCCAAACACCACAGAGGAAGGAAGAAAGCATTCCCGTGCTATACCCGTGCCAAAAACAGCTGCCCGTCACCTTGTGGAAGTCACAATAAACGCTGTAGCGGCCAAAGTAGCGTTTCCATCGGCTGCATCACTTCCCTTCACAGGCGAAACTTGTCGTCACACAGACAATGTTGCTAATAATTCTGCCAAGTGAGGTAAGCTTTTTGATGCAATCATCAAAACTCATTTGTGCTTCTCTCAACTATTTCATTTCGCATAAAGGATGAAAATGTTAAAGGAACATACCCAGCGATTTTCATGGAGATTCGTTCACCTCGAAAAATCGCTGGAGTTGACCTTTAAAAAAGCATGAAAATCACATCAATCGTTGCCGCGGCCGAGCGCGCTGCTCACGGATGAAAAAGTCAGAATTAGAACAGGTCACGCTCGTCTTGTGTGTACTTGTGCTTTATTTGTACTTGTACTTGTGCTTTAATTTCGTGCTCGATGTGCGCGCGGAAAGTTTTGAGCTTCTTGCCACTCTTCACGCCATACTGCAAATATTTGCTGTAGCGTTCATTTTTGATCAATTGTGGTCAAATAAAGCAAAAAAAACACGTGGCTTGCGCGGAAGGCGCAGCATAGTCACTGCGAAAGCTAGAAGAGTGGTCTTTCAGAGCCTTTTTTCAAACCTTCTTTGGTTAACTGATTCGAGCACGCTGGCTGGGTGGCCACTACGTCATTATTAATAATAATTTCGGGGTAGTAGGGCAGCATTTGCTATGTTATTTTTCTTCATTCTTTTGAGAAGTGTGAGGAACACTTGCAAGGAATTTCGTGCCAATTGTCCATGCAGTGGCTGACCACAATGATGAATTATGCTTGACGTTGGTATGTGGCACAGTGAATAGGTGATCAGGAACAATCTTTTAAATAAGGTTGGAGCATTAAACAACCCACACTTTACGCGATTCAGTTTGTGTGAGACCGGTTTGTTGTTTCGTTGTTTAAAGCACTTTAAGACTCATTATACCACCAATCACTTCCCATCATCAAGTGTGCCTAAGGCAAGATTGCAAACACATCCCAAGCTCCAGCGTGGCTCTGTGGTAGAATACTCGGCTGCATGCAGCGTACCTGGTTTGGAGCCGCACCGTGTCTTTAATACTAGGTTTTTTTCCCTCATTTCACGTGATAGTGCTTATTGACACGGGTAGTGGTGGCGGCAGCGGATAACTACAGCGCCACGCGTAATCCGAGTTGTGATCCTACATCAGCTTTTTTTTCTTGTAAACACTCTGCTACTTCTGTGAAGGCACGTTTCGCTTACGTCTTAGAACGATTCCTAGAAAGAGAGACTGGTCACGTTTTTTCAATGCGAAGTCTTACTCGGCGAACTTCAAACACTTTGGCGTCTGTGTGCGTGTCTATCTACCTATATACCTATCTATCTACACACTCACGTCTGGCGACACTCGAGATGAAGCTCTCCACTAGTCATCAACTCGTATTACTAGAGGAGGTTAAGATGCTTGATGAATATGACGCGTTTGTCAAGACACGACTAATGTTACAATGGCGTCGCATATGTCGGCCAAACGTTGCAGATGCACGTGGGGTGACCTGTGCCACTTGTATGCGGTAAGTGCTACGAGATTATTGACACTTCTTAACTTGCAGGAACGGCGAGAAAATACACGGGTACTTTTTAGCACGAGCGTTAATCGAAAGCGAAAATCGGCTGGATTGGCCACATGAATGGAAAGAATGAATGCCAGGATCACAGCAGTAGTCGAACTCCAGCATGGTCCTTGGCACTCAAGTATTATATATACGATGGAGCCCCGCCAGGTTTTAGAACAACGTTTCAAATGGACTTTCCTGTTCGTGAAACCTCAGTTGGATTGCAGTGGTGGGTAACCACTCTTATAAACATTAAATATGTACCCCTATGATTTAGCGGTCTTGTTGGGTTAACTTACGTTGTATGTAGGTGTCATGCCCTGAAGTTGATTAATGTAGCAGTAGCCAGAGCAACCACCCTCGCGAGCCCCGCGCTTCCTTTCAGCTTATCTCTTGTAGTGTTACTATATCTATGTTGTTTGTTTTTATTGTTCCACAAGTGCGAAAAACAGGGTTTATAAACATCTCCAACTGTTATAGATATGTCCGGATGTGCAACAATTGTATATACATTTATTATCAATACATATCGTGTCGCTTATCAAAATACAACCGGATCACCTTCCCTCCACATGCATCCCATAACGTCAATTCAAAAGGTAGTTGAGATCTGCCGAAATTTTCTGTCATTGTTCACATTATAGGGGTGACGGACACCGGTGGAAGCTGGCAGCAGCGGCGATAACTACGGTGCCAGAAATGAGCCTTGTTTTTCTCCGAGATAAATAGTTTTTACTATTTAGATAATAATGTCTCCGAATAAGTTTTCATACATGAGCCGCGTTATCTAAACAACATAAGAAGTTGCAGGAGTATAATTTCTACGAATAAACCTAACAGCTGCACTGAGATTCTGCACTTGGAATGCATAGGTATAAAATGCAGTTTTCACTTGACTGGCAAGATTTAACTTTAAAATTTTCACAAGTTACTTTGTTAAAATGTAAATTGTGATTGTATTTTT
>WOVY01005842.1:0-58569 GCA_013436015.1 Rhipicephalus annulatus | reverse complement strand
GACAGACAGACCAGTGAAGAGACAGACATTCATATATTCGTCCATGTGTCCGTTCGTGGTGTGCGGTCCATTCATTCGTGCATCACTCCTTTTATGGGTCTGTCCGTCCATCTGTCCATGCGTCCGTTCATGCGTCTGTTCGTGCGTGCTTCCATTCGTCTGTTTGTGTGTCTACCCGTCAGTCCATGTGTGCCTCCTTCCATCCGTGTGTTCGTCCGCTCATTCGTGAGTCCCACTCATCATCAGTCACCTTGTAGATATGCTGTCATTTTTTCATTTTTGGGAGTGGCAACGCCTTATGCAAACGTTGACCGCAAGCCGAACTTAATGAATTTCTGAAAGATTCCGAGAAGAGAACCGATTCACATATATTTTTTTAATTTTGAGTGAACCGCACCCACGGTTCGTAGAGCTTCCGTGGCTGGATTGGTTAATCACGACGACATTTAGAACTCGATGCATGCAGATATGTCAAATGTGAAAATTATCGTAGCAGACTTGTCTTTCAGAGTAATAAACAATTAGTGCAAGAACGTATCTTGGAGCATTGTATCTTAGGGTCAGCCCATATCTTAGGGCCAGGCGGTTGCAATTTATATTGCTATATATGTTTTCTTTATTGGTGTACATGCTGTTATCACATGTTTTGTTTTCCCTAAGTATGGCTGCCGAATCGTCCATCACACGATCAGTTCAAACTCTAGAGGACATTATGTCCCTGCAGCTTTTACACGAACCAATTTTTGATGGGCTGAGCACTCAAATGCTAACTTAGAGTCAGAACGTCATGAGTGCTTCATCACAAATTTTTCCATAGTCATGCAAGACTAATGTGGATCATCACCTGGTATTATTCTACCAATTTTTTTAGGCAGCATCACGGTCGTGATAAGGACCACACTATCCGAAAGGCTTGTGGTTCAGTATCGCGATGCGCCAGACATTGAGAATTTGGTCGATGCACTACAGCGCTACCTGAAGTGCTGCGGAAATGACACACCGGAACTTTCGTGACTGGGAAAATAACATGTAGGTGTCAAATTCTGCAGTCCCTGATTGATTGCCGTAACTGCCGTTTCCAAACCGTGAAAAGTGCAAAGCTTATAACACAACGATGCTCTTGTTGCTATATATTGGCGATAAGTGGTCGTGCACTCCACTGAAATCCCTGAGAAAGGCTTGAAACTGCCACTACACGAAACAAATATTGTGGCGGTTGTTCCTAAAAACTAAATATGGTATGCTGGGTGCACCTTTTTTTCTTATTGCTGGTGGACAATAGTGCAAACGCATTTGGTAAAACCTCCTTCTGATCTTAACGCTAAGCAACCGAGTTGTTTCTCATTTTACGGGGAACGTGTCAAGGCCAGGAACATGTATAGGCTCTGAAACTTACCTACATGAAAATGTGACGGGTAGAGTGACAGTGGGGCTGGTCTATGGGGAGAAGATGTACTAGTTATATATTTCTGTAAAACCTGACGAATAGCAAGGCCGGATATTATATCCGACGATGTCATAATTTTTCACACAGTTCCTAAATAGAAGCTCCTAAGTCTACGAAAGAACTTTTGTATTCCTTCACCTCCATGAAGGCAGAAAATGTAGACGGGGAAACAAACTACATCAACTTCGGTTCGTTTGGCGGAGTCACACTGCACTGCAGTAGAAAATTACCACCATAACTGATCTCAAGTTCAACAGCACTATGTATTTACGTGCCCGGGGCTCAAGATTTCTAAACTATTAGAACGTAAGTAAGTGGGACAATCTTTTTGCCGCAAGAAGGCGATTCTGTCATAAATAAATAAAAAATCAGCAAGAAAAATTATATGTAAAAACATAAGTAAAGGAAACGGTTCTGGTTATCAACAGAAGAAACTAATTAGAAAATTTCTGTAAAACTGCACTATAGCAATAAAAAGTGTAACGCTTTCCAGGACAATTGTTCTTCACTTTTTATAAACACATGGGCTTCATCGCAGATTATTCCACACTCTGCACAGCCACGCAGTTAGTGGGACGACACTGTTATTTTACCATAATAGTCCACAGTATCTCTGCACCATATGACAATGAGTATTTTTAGCGACGAGCAGTTTTTGTCAAATATGATTCTTTTCGTCTATTTTTTGTTCAGTTACGGCAAAGCACTGCTGTTGCCGATGACGCTTCATTCGCATGTCCTCATATTATGGCCATGAGTAGGCATGGAGCATGTGAAAGTTCTGCAGCTGTATAGTAAAATCATACGAGTTGTAAAACTGCCCATAGGCTCTGTGTATTGAAATTTGAGCACGCTATTGGCTGAGATGGCTTGACTGCGCTCATTGTCGTGTCAATCGTTGATCAGCAAGCCAACGATTGACCGCTATATTTTGTATTTTACGTTGCCGCTACCAGATGACGCGACAGTCTGCTAGTTTACGTAGGATTGGCCAATTGCGTGTGCAGATTTTGGAACGCAGTTTCGCAACTGGTGTGATTAAATAACTCTGGCTGAATAGTGCAGTGCTTAATTTTACGCTCAGTTGGAGCCACTTACCCGTATCATGGACGCAACATTTGCGTAGGCACAAAATTTCGTGCTGCGCTCTCATGACTGGCTGAGGGCCCACGTACCTTCCATAGCACGGTGAACAGCTATTGAAACGGGATGTAACGGCCACCACCGCAACACACGTGCTCATCATTTCCCCCTTCATACACACGGGTTTTGGCGGTAGCTCTGTCGTTGATTTTTTTTTGTCGCCTGTGAAGCTGACGGGGAGAAGTGACATCACTTGAAAGCAGGGTGCTATGACGACATTCAAAGCCCACCTCAGGAGGGAAAAGCAGCTACGACAACGAGAACGCGTCTGATGCGGTGTGTGTTCCCATTGTTTTCAGGCACCTTGCTAACCAGTATGCGATTCTGATGATTGTCACATAGTTTTCTTCGTAAAAATGAACAGTGAGCTCTACATGCTGTATGTCTTTTGCAAAAATTCGTTCCAAATCGGCATTTTACACCTCAAATGTAGTCGAAAGACGATAGTCTTGCGTCTGGAGAGAGTGAACAAAACGTTTATTTGATGTTCTGCACAAGAAAATCTGTGAAGGTTATTCTGGAGGTGCTGCGTTAGAGTGCTTCGAGCGTGCAGCGGAGGCGAAGGAGCGCATCGAGGCACGTTAGACACGAGCGCCATCTGGCACAACGCATTCTTCGAAAACGAAGGCGTGCAGGCCGCGGAGAAAGGTGCGCGCCAGTCCCGGAGGTGATAAGGTGTAGAACGCAAAGCGACGGGCAGGTGCCACCATCATGACGTCGTAGCAAAGCGTTGGAAATACATTTTTGAGCATCACGTTGCACTTTCAGCGCAGCGCGATAAACGCTAACTTGTGTTGTGCCTCTTTTAGTATAAAGTAGACATACAAAACTTCGAAGTGTTGTTATGGCGCCTCAGATGTACGCAATAATTGCTATTCAATCGATCGCACAAACATGAACGCTGAACATTGAGCAATATTGGTGGGTGCTGCGAATGGGGTTGGCCGTTTGGTGCCGTTTGAGGTATCGTTAGGGCGGGAAAACAGACAAAAGTACAGACAAAAAGAACAAAATTTTCTGTGGAAGGTCCCCAAGAAAGACTATCGTCTTTAAAAAGGCAAGATACACCATTTGTATTTAATGTTTTATATGCTGTTTGGCCCCTAAACCACCCACAGAATAAAATTGATTCATGACGTTGCATTTACACATTAGTCTAAAGCTAACGCGTTCATCGGCTAATATATCCACTTGTTCGAATTATTTTGCTCAGTTTTCGAGGTGAAAACGCCATGAGCTAGTGCATCTAGTAACAGAAAATGACGCTAGAGCGATCATTGGTGGTGATTTAGGGGCTCAGCATTTTGTTTGTTTGTTTGTTTTTGCCCATGGAGACAAACTCATTGCGGGGCTAGAAGTACAGAGCTTCGGTGTGAGAATAGCTTGACGCGGTTGTGTTGTACTCAGTTTACCAGTTCGTCAAACATCTTGTTTCAGCAGCTACTTCCACTGTAACCTGTCCAACCCGAGCCACGAGCGCTGCTCGGTGCCGCCATCGTGCTGCCGCGCGGACTCCACTTACACGGGCATCTTCTGCGGACGCGATGTGCTCAACCTGTCCGACCACGAGGCTTGGTTCCGCGTGCACACGGGAAGCTGCCCGGACGCGGCTAATCGCTTTCTGAAGGAGCACGTCATAATCATTGGCGGCGTCTGTCTGATCGCTGTCATCGTGTTGGCCTTCATCGATATGGTCACAAACGCCGTGATCGACGAGATCGACATCATCCGCAAGTTATACGACCACGTGAGGTCTGCTTACACTGGGACGCCGTGTAGCCAACAATCTGAAGTTCAAAACCGAGAAGTTGTTTAAGATCTATTTTTTTTTCTTTCCGGAGCCTTCAATACACTAATGTGGCGTTCTTCTGTGACTTCAAGGTTAATTTTTTTAGAATTTTTGATGCGACCATACTCAAACCAATATAAAGAAGGAAACCATATACTGTATAATTGCGCAGAAAACAGACATACATTGTGATATGTGCAGTATTTTGGTTACTATGCTCTGTCTAAAAAAATCGACAGATCCCACGTACTTCACAAATTGGTGTTATGCCAAGTATGCAGGCGGAAGGGGAATACGTTTTGTTTCTTTTATTGACCGAGACGTTATCAAGCAGCGGTAATATATATGTACAATTATACGCTCACACATACGTTAAACAGCCGCAAAAGTTTCATATCACCAGTTGTTTATAGTAGCTTAACGATGCCAAACGCAACATGGATCTTAGCAACACCGGAAGATGGTAAGCTGATATGAAGCGCTGGTGTTTCTGCTGGTGCGCGCGAGCATGATCTATCTCAAGACTGCTACGAAAATAGAGTTCAGCGAATGGCGTCTGACTACAGTTTACGTTAACCCGACATCACGGCATATTATAGGAGTACATATGTATAAAAGTGAATAGCCAGTACTGCACCCACAATTGACGGTACACGAACCTTAGGGCCTATTGGAAAAGTATACTCGAGACCTGATGTGGCTCTGTGTAGGATACTTTGTTGCCACGCTGAATGCTAGAGTCCGATTGCAGCTGGGACCCTGACATTTACTGTTGAAATTTATTCGGTAAACGCTGTATATGGCAGGTTTTCCTAAAGCTCAAGCGTTAAAGTTACCCATGTGTGTTCTCAGAGTTCATGAGTAGATATAAAACATTTATCATCATTCGCGCATACCCGCATCCCAGTGCACATACCCGCCCCCGGTATGTGCTACTGTTTTGCGGAAAGTGACAACGTACGTGACGAGATTGTGACGAGATTCTGTGTTGCGTGTGAAGCGCTAGCCCGTAGCAGCCTTGGTACTTTTGTGCTTGATCTTAGACGACCACAGTCTGTGCTAGACGTCGTAGTTGTACTGTGAGTGCTGCTTGTAGTAAAGTGCAAGTGTTTGTGCAATAAAATGCCACTTTCCTAAATTTACCTTTGGTTATTTTGTTCTTAGACACTGCAATTAGTAAAATATTCTGGGTCTTTATTGATATTCTGCAGGAAAAAGCGCACAAGAAACGAAGACGAAGTTGGAGGGAAGGCACATAGCACTGTTAATATTTTTCTTTTTTTGTCATATTTGTCTGTTCCAGAAATGACTACGCACCAACTTACCATTTAACATAGTTAGGTCAGTGGCAGCAGTGTTGCCGTGGCACATTGAGCCCCTTAACACCCCCGCATCGCAAACAATCTATATTTGCCATGGCATCCCGAAATCACACGCGACCACAAGTTCATGTCCCACTTCAAGTGAGGCAGGTGCCTTCCCTGAGCCCTTGTCTCCTCGCACCTTAAAAAAATATTCCGCCAACGCTCCCGGTAAGCGGTGCCATCGTTTCGGTAGGCTCTACAAGTGACAATTTGTAAACATATAAATATGAATGGAGTGATGTACAGATAAATAGGAGTGCGTGTGATATTACCGATACCATTTTGCTGTTGAAGCGAAGACAGCTTCTCTGCTATTTCAGCCACTACGTGCACAAAATGATGTTCATCAACAAGGTCCCTGGAAACTTGAACACTTATGGCGCAAGATAAGTGTAGTGATGAGCAACTTTCCGCGGCGCGACCACTGCGAAATGGGCTTAAAGCCTCTGTGTGGTGCCTGAATGCTGTCAATCCATCAAGCACCACTCCAAAATATTGCAAGGGCGAAAATCGCCGCGTAGCGCATACAGATAAAAAGAAAAAAATGACACCCTCCTCCCTAATGGGAATCTCCTAAACGGCCAAATGGCTTCTTGTTTACGACGCTTTGACACCTTGCTGCCCTCGGTCACTCAATCTGCCGTTGAAGCCATCGCGCGAGCCGACCACGCACGCCAGTTCACCTGCAACCGTCTAAAGGCCTCACAGGAGCACCAAAGGCAGCTCGACAATTCTCATCGTCAAAACTTGCACTTTTTGCCGTGTTCTCTTGTCCTTCTGTTGTCACCCACTCGGCGCGTTGGTCTTTCTCAAAAACTGCTTGCTAAACCGGACCATACCGTGTCGTTTGCCAGGTGACTGACATTACATAAGACATCGTTCCAGCCGATCGAAGTTTGTCATCGTCCACTTCGAGCAACATCATGCACATAGCTTGACTCAAGCCTTATCACATCCTTCGACTGCATGCATGTAGATCAAGCACTGAAACGGAGCTTATACCGCGGGGGGGGGGGGGGGGAAGAGGGTTGATACAGAACAGCTGTCGCAGCTTTAATACATGAAACTGAAGAACAACGACGGTTGCTGGTTGTTGTTGGGCTCGTGCCATCTCGTTCACCCATGACTCCGAAAAATAAAAGACCTACCTGTAACATTATTATACAAATACTCTAAACTTCATGTGGCTTTGAACAAAACCACATACATTATACGCTATAAAATATGGCTTTTATATCTTCCACTGTCCTCTCAGAGCTTTGTTGGCAAAGTGCAGTAATCCATGAAGTAGTTGTTTTGATAAGTTCCTTCTAAGGTTCCTTTCTAAGCATCCGTCCCGTTTGTTACGTTTCCAGTAGCAGAAGAGCAAGTTTTTTGACGTCTTAACACTTCACCTGTAGGGGGCTTTACCACGAGCATTGACATCGTTCATAGCATCCAATCATACCGAACAAAGCTGTGCAACCTCTAGAACGCTCTTCTTCCGCCAGGATATGGCTACACGTTACCCACTTTCGTTGGTCCCACGAATAATCGCGGCGGGCTAAAGGGAACACACGACGCGTGTTGTGTTTCCTTCTGGTCAGGCAGTAGGGTTTGATAACTGTAATATGCCACGACAGGGCGACCTTATGCCAAGCTCGGCTTCCAATCAGTCACGCTCTTCTGGTTGTCGCATCGCTTTCTCTGGTAACACACTCACTGTTAGTATGCGCCTTAGAGTCCTGCGGATGTCCGCTGGATGCCGATCGGTGATTTGCGGAAGAACAGTGGACGACCGAGAGATCCGGAAGCGGTTGTCCAGTGGACGTCCATCGGTGTTTAATTGCCCATTGGGTAACTACTACAGCTGCCACACGCATCTGTGACCACAGAGGTTTTATTATTCCTTAAAGATTGATGTTAGTCTGCGAGAGGTAGAAAAATGACTAGGCGTTATTGTGAATGCATCCACGTTAAAAAATAATCTAGCTGCCTAACAATAATTGACATTGCGCAAGCTCTTTTATATCATTGTATATTGAACTACTTCTGTAAAGACACGTTTTACTTTTGTGTTTTCTCGATTCCTTTCAGGGAGGGATAAATCATGTTTTTTTCTCAGGTTGGTACCATATATCACCTAACCCCTTCACGGCGCCACTGATAAATAGCGGATGCATCTTGTCTCGCTGGCGAAGTGCGGCGTCCATGGTCAGTCAAGTTCGCCAGCACGGTTATATCGATGAACGCGTCTTTCAAAGTAAACCTCAAAGTTCACTGTGTCAACGAAGAACGTACCATTTCATCATCATAAGTGTGAGCACTGTTCCCTTTGAAATAAATTGGCAGCATATCCACGGAGTGAATGATGGAGAGTGGGGCGAAGCATTCGTCCGTCCATTCGTTCTTGCTTCCTTCTGTCTGTGCGACCGTCCATGCGTTCATCCGCCCGTCCCTGCGTGCGTCCGTTCCTGCGTTCGTCCATGCATCCGCCCCTGCGTCTGTTCATGCGTCCATTCATGCATCTGTCTGCGTGTCCGTTCGTCCATCTATTCAACACTTCAAGTACCACCATCTCGCATATTTTCATCATATATTCCCCATATAGAAACACCGCCATCCAGCGGACATTCCAAGGACTAAACGAGAGGTGGCACACGCACACTTTCTAACAGCTTGCGCTTCGGGTCTACTTCCCACCTTTAACCACCTCGAGTTCATGGTATATACTAGTTCACTGTATTCATGGCACTGCGGCCCATAACTCGTTGAACCTTTCTAAAACCAAGGAGGTTACGCCCAGCGAGTATAACGTAGCAACCTTTTCCTGGCAGATAGAGCTCAATGTACATGCCAATGGCTGCATGGGAAATGAGAGACTGGAGAATTCCGCTTTTACTTTCTTACGTCTTGCACTTCGTACCTACTTCCCACCTTTAACTACCTCGAGTCCATTCATGGTATATACTAGTTCATTGTATTCATGGCACTGCGGCTCAACGCTCGCTAAACCTTTCTAAAACTAAGGTGGTTGCACCCAGCGGGTATAACGTAGCAACCCTTTCCCTTCAGATAGTACTCAATATACATGCAATGGCTGCTAATGGGGATCGCGGCGTGCACGTTAACTAAAAGCCGAATGCTCCTGTCTCTCATACCCCATTATCAGCTATTGGCATGTACATTGAGCACTATTTTTTGTTGTTCAACAACGCACAGAAGGAATCTCTCACCGGCACCACCTTGGAGGTCAAAATGTTCGCACGTCAAAGCGTGAGATTGGTTACATACTACGCGAGACGAACGGGTGCCGCTATAAGGAGCTTCGTCCCTAAAACAGATGGGGAGGGGGGGGCGAAAGCAAAGTGCAACAACCCCTTAATGCTAATGTATTAGGCCAACTTTGCGCCCCCTGCCCTCTCAAGTGACTTTGACAGACGTCCGTCCCTGTACTGCTTCCCCACATGCAGACGCCTATGCGTATGTTCGTAAACTACATCGACTGCATGGCGCCATTGTAAAGCGCTTGCTTCATATGCCACCCACGACAATAGAAAAATATCCTGGAATGCAGAACGTTCAGTGAGGTGCATCAGCCGCAGAGCCAAGCAAAGTTTGAATGTCGACGCATTCGACAGTTGCCTACGCTTTCGCTCGTAGTATAGTATACTTGCTTAGTATAAAAAATAATTTGTTTTCTTCCGAAGGCGAAAAGCGCCGCACCAGCTGTTTCGCTGAGAGCAGTCAATCAAGCTCATGGCCAGCCGCTACAGGAATTGCCTCAAGATCGAAGATAAATTTTAAAAAGTATTGTTTCAGCCGCATCAAGTTAAAATGAACCCCTCTTCTCAGCTCTCAATACAATGTATTTCACAAATGCCAAATCAGGAGCGTACGCGACAATCGTAAATTTTTAAGGGTGACGCTTCTTGGGTCATAGATAGTTGCCTCGTCCGTATGTAGTATGCAGCCACCTGTAGATTATGCCTACCTAAATAGTCGGCGTTGCGTGTATATGTCCCCTGGAATATAACTAGATGTCGTTATAGTTTTCACAGCATATCCACATAGTGAAAGTGGATGAGTGGGGCGAAGTGTCCGTCCGTCAATCCATCTTTCCGACCGTGCGATCACCCGTCCATCCGTGTTTTCTGTCCGCCCGTCCATGCGTACGTCCATCCGTCTGTCCATGCATGATTATGTGCATACGTCCATCCATGTGTCCGTACTTCTGGCCGTCCGTCCGTCGGTTCGTTCGTTCTTGCTTCCGTCCAGCCGTGCGTCAATCTATTCATGCGTGCATTCATTCGTCCGTGCGTCCGTTCATTCGGATGCACGGACAAACGAATGGGAGCTAGAGTGGACGAACAAATAAATGAAGGCTTCGCCCCACTCGTCATCATTCTCTCTGTGGATATGCTGTGATTTTTTATTCACTAATCACGCCCCTCTCAAGAGAACCAAGCATCCTAAGCTGGCTGTGTTAGAGTTTCTGGACGCCTACAACATACACTTTACTTAGTTTGCCAGCTGCGTTGTCAAAGTAATATATTTATAAATCTATTTCTAACCAGGAGTATATCGCCTTCATGATTATTACAAAAAATAAATGTACAGCCTCCGTGACGTGAGTGCCACGTCGGGCGGCTCACCACACCGTACCGCTCGCAACACATCAGTAGAGCCTGTAAATGTTTGTCACTCAGTATCTGCCCATACATCTGTTACTTCCATTTTCTAAAGGCAAAGGCATTGTTGTTCGATGATTCATAGTTGTAGAAGGTTACATCTGGTGAAGCCGGCAAATCCAATAAAAGGCAATACAACCCGTCGCAATCTCTGAGTCCGTTGCTAGCTGCCCTGTAGACGCTGCTGTATTTTCTTGCATGTGCTTCGAAACGTGGTCAGTCTTATGAAAACATGCATTAGTTAGCACCCGTCAACGAAACAAGAAATTGCCACCCGCACCTTCCCACAAAGGGAACTGGAGTAAATGCGTCACAGAGTGGGGGGGGGGGGTATCGCATGAATTTTGCGTAGTTGGTATGGTTCCGGAATGTTTTATTTTTATTTCGTCGTTATTATTCTTCTTTATCGAATGAAAAAAAAAAAGCATTGCCTTCAACGTTAAGCTGAATCTAAGTAATGACGCCCTTGACTGAAGTTCGAACGCACGATCCAGTGGTCAGTGCACAGCTGTGCACCACCAGCAGTCTTTTTTTTAACTATCATACGCTGCCTCCATTGGTCTTGCGGCGAGAGAGAGGGAAAGGGGAGCGGCCGCTTCGCTGTTGTGTTGCTGGGCCGGCGGGAGACTAGAGCATGCGCAGTTTGGGTGTAGATGACGCCCTGGCGTCGCCGCCGACGCCGAAGCGTAGCAACGTGCGACTAAGATATGCTCCAAAACACTTTGACGACTAAGAAATACATTGAAAAAACTTTGAACCGAGCTTAACCTATCGCAAGCAAAGAGTAGTAACGTCGGATGGCTAAATAATCGACTCTCGGCAACTGTTTGTTCAAACTTTGTTGTGTGCTGCGCGTGTGACACCGCTGAAGTTTGTGTCGTGTTCGTGTTCTTCTGAGTGCCTGACTAGGTCCGGAAACCTTCATTTGACTATCCTCGGCTCTGAATGCGCGCTCGTTAGACACGAATGAGTCAAGTCCACTACATGTCACTATTTGTCGTACGCGTATCGCAGTGTCTCATTCTTTTGGTTTTAACGAGCGTGGCAAACCATATAAATTTTCCACCTACCTATGTGATAGTGTTGACAGAAAAAATGGAGCGAGGGCATCTGACAAATTGCAGAGGGACGATGATATGCTGTTATCACCATGTGCATTTACGACGCCGTCGTGGCGTAGTGGTTGTGTTTAAGCCTGATGAAAACAGGCTTTGACACAACCTGGTTGCCTCACCGGGCTGTTTTGTTTTAGAGTGGCGGCGTATGGCGGAAATCTCTAAGTTATATATCGTTGTCCACAATCAGAGTGGTTAAACGGTGTATAAAATTTAGGTAATGTAGGTGGGCTTGACCATGCCATGATCAATTCGACATGCTTAGTGGAAATTGTTGTACAGAAATCAACGACCAACCTTAACTCTCGACTACAATTTTACCGCATCAACTTGCCACAGTGTTGTAGTGGTTACAGCGCGTGGCTGCTGCTCCGCAGGTCGTGGGATTTAATCACGGACACGCCGGGCCTATTTAGATTAAGACACAATCCTAGAGGCTTGTGCACTCCCATTCAGCGGCACGTCGGTATTTGGGTGCAGGCGGTCCATATTTACGGAGCCCTATATACGGCGTCCCTCTTATTATTGTAACCAGAAAGAGACTGACTCGGAAGGGTAGCCATAGATGTATTTTCTGCCGGTTACGTGAGCAGCGCTAGCCACACAGATTAGCGCGCGACAGTCCGTATGCTTTGTCTTCTTCATCTTCATGCACTGGCACGTAGCATGACCCCCGGTGGTAGAAGCACCGTTCCGGTGCCTTAAAGGTCATCATCTGACGCATTCTTCTAGGGCTTGATCCGCGAGACAAGTAAAATATCACTGGACCACACAGCAGATGATCATAAATAGATGCGGCTGATCTCGTAGATGACAGGTGTTACTTGACGTAATATAGGGTAGGGTCCCGTATAATGAGACAAAAGTATATCCGATAGGGCCAGCCGACAATAACGGGACCAGAGTGAAACGAGAATACCGGAAGCGAAATTTACGTCTCTATGTTTCGCATCGTACCGACGGCATTGGTTAGTTTGCGATGCCATCAGCCGAGTACGAGTGAGCTGACGGGCATGATCGGCTAGCGCGATCGCGTCATGGGCGTACTCGCTTGTTAACGAGGTGTGAGCTGAAATGACTAAGTCCAGTGGTAAAGTCAACTCTCTTCCGTATACAATAAGTGGAGCGACGAAAAGTCCGCTGCGTCGTGACGGGATGAGTTATTTGCAAAAGTTAAGTAGCGTAAGGTAAGGACCCAGTCCCGGTGGCCGGGTGACACGTACATGGCGAGGATATTTGTTATAGTACGGTTAAATCATTCCGTGAAGCCGTTTGTTTGAAGGTTGTAAGCTGTTGTCAGTGAGTGTTGCGTGGAAAAAGAACGGAGAATGTCGGCGATGACTTGGAATCGAAATGTACGGCCACGGTCTATGAAGAGTTGTCTCGGAGCACCGTAAATTAAAACAACGTCCAGTAATAAGTAAGCTACGTCGGTTGCACAGCTGGTCGGTAGAGCTCGCGTAATAGCGTAGCGCGTAGCGCAGTCTGTAATCACGGCTATCTTAAGTTTCCCAATGTTGATTAGGGAAAAGGACCAAGCAGGTCTAACCCAACACGGCAAAATGGTTCCTAGGGTATGTCGATTGGTTGAAGATGGCCGGCGGGTAGCAGCGACGGTGTTTTACGACGTTCGTATAAGTCACACGTCGCGACGTATCGGCGCACTGAGCGAGCAAGGCCTGGCCGGAAGAAACGGCGCCGGACGCACTCGTACGTGCGGGATACACCAAGGTGTCCAGCCGTGGGAGCGTCGTGAAGTTCGGTGAGAACACAGCAGCGCAAGTGCTTAGGCACAACCATCAGAAGGTTAGGCCTCTTTGGTTGGAAATTGCGGCAGTATAGCACACCCTTTTGAATGACAAAGTAGTGAACGGAAGCATTATTTTGGGAAGATTCCGCGCGGCTGATGATGTCAAGCAGCACTGGATTGTGCTTGTGTTTTTCCCCAATGTTAAGGAAGTCGGACACTAACAAGATGGGGTTCTCCGTGGGCTCGTCAGAGTTCTCAGGATCGTCGACCGCGTACCGGGAGAGGCAACCGGCACCATGGTGTAGGCGGCCAGATTTTTAGACCGCCGAATAGGAAAACTCTTGCAGACGCAAAGCCCAGCGACCAAGGCGGCCTGATGAATCTTTCAGAGAGTTGAGCGAGAAGAGCGCGTGGTGTTGGTAACTACCGAAACTAGGCGTCCGTATAGGTAAGGTCGGCATTTCACCACCACCCATACAAGAGCCAAGCACTCACGCTCTGTGAACGAATAGTTACGTTCATGGGCGGATGGGAGACGCCTGGCATATGCAATAACGCAATCATGACCATGTTATTTCTGAGCCAGTACTGCACCAATACCATGTCCACTTGCAACTGTACGGATTTCCGAAGGGGCAGCATGGTTGAAGTATGCCAGAATTGGAGGAGTAGTGAGAAGAGCGATGAGAGTGGAGAACGCAGAAGCCTCTTTGGAGCCCCGTAAAAACGAGACGTCTTTCTTGAGAAGCTGCGTAAGCGGCCTCGCTATGTGTGCAAAATTTTTCACGAAGCTTCGGAAGGTGGAACATAGTCCGATAAAGCTGCGTGCATTCTTCGCAGGTCGCGGTACAGGAATTTTTTTGCCGGCGCTGATTTTTGCCTGGTCTGGTTGTACACCATTGGCGTCTACTAAATGGCAAAGTACTGTAATTTTATGGCATCCAAAGTGACATTTGGACGAGCTGAGCTGCAGGCCAGCGTGACGGAAGATGCCTAAGATGGCTGAGAGGAACTCTATATGCGTTTCAAATGTTGGTGAAAAGATGATGACGTCGTCCGAGTAGCTCAAACAAGTGGACCATTTGAACCCTTTGAGCAGGGAGTCCATCATTCGTTCGAAGGTGTTACAAAGGCCAAAGGGCATGACCTTGAACTGATATAGGCACTCTGAGGTGATGAATGCCGTCTTTCCGCGGTCCATTTTATCTACCTCTATCTGCCAGGAGCCGAAACAAAGGTCTATGGAGGAAAAATAGTGATACCCATAGGGGCAATCAAGTGCATCATCTATTCATGGCAGAGGTTACACGTATTTTTTGTAATTTTGTTTAGGTGTCGATAATCAACGCAGAATTACCATGCACCGTCTTTCTTGCGGACTAGCACTACAGGAGAAGGCCAAGGACTGCAGGATGGCTCAACGATGACCTTGGCGAGCATTTTGTCGACCTCACTTTGGATAATGTGACGCTCGGCTGCCGACACCCGATATGGGCGCCTATTAATGGGATACTCATTACCAGTGTTTATGCGGTGGGTTATACCAGTAGCTTTCCCCAACGGACGGCCGCTGAGGTTAAAAACGTCGATGTAGGACAGCAGAACACGGTGGAGCTCGTCAGTCTGCTGCGGCGCTAAGTCGGAAGTGATCATCGGCGTAATAGCGCTGTCGAAGCAAGTGTCATATTGATGTTAAGCGTGGGGGACAGAAAAAGCAGCCATCGTGAAAACAGTCACCGTAAAGTTCACAACTGGGAACCAAGTAGAATTTCCTGCGACGCGCAGAATGGTGTGCGGTAATGTAATGCCGTGGTTTATGGGGACATCGGTGATAAAGGTCAGAACATAGTCACCGTCGGAAACTGGTGGTATTGAGACGAGCTCTACGTTGATAAGTGTCTGTGGAGGAACGTGAGCATATCCCGTCGTGCAGAGGCGACTCGATCGTTATGCAAGATGTTCTGTGGCAGAAAAGTGAAGACTGAGCGTACTGGTCGAAAAGTCTATGAGGGCAGAATGTGCGGACAGGCACTTGAGGCCTAAGATTACGTCGTGAGGCATTTATCTAGGACGGTGAAGAAAACAACTGTGTGTTGATCTGCAATGCTTACACGAGCAGAGCACATTCCAACGATAGATACTATTCCGCCATCCGCAACACAGATGAACTGAGTGGTCGTAGGTGTGAGAACCTTTTGGAGCTTGCGGCGAAAATCACTCGTTATCACGGAAAGTTGAGCGCCGGTGTCGACAAGAGCAGCGACATGTACGCCGTGTACTTGTAAGTATATTATGTACCGTTTTGTCTGTATCGTCAAGAGAGGGTTTTCTGTCTGCCCTAGCAATGCAGTGCCACCTCTGGAAGCTGCAACACTTAGTTTTCCGTCGGGGAACCTCGTGAAAAGGTGGGAGAAGAGGGTCGGTGGGGCTGTAGAAAACTAGACTGGCAACGTTGGGGGGATGGAGAGCAGGAGTAGGGGTGTTCAGTAGGAGGTTCCTGGGCAAAATGGTCGCGGCTGGTGTCATGGCGATAGGCAGGACGAGCATGGAAGGGACCAGATGAGGCTTGTGCAGGAGGACCCCAACGACTTCTGCAGTGGCGAGAAATCTACCCGATTCGGTGACACGAGAAGCAGATCAGCTTGTCACCGTGTGTTCACCATGCGGAAGGATTACGGCATGTTGAGGGAGAGCTGGTCGGGAAGGGTCGTGCAGGCGTGTATTGGGGCTGGAAGTCGGTGCGAGGGAGTGGTGAAATAAAGTAAATTCCCTAGCTGGCGATTTCCGGACATACGATTGCTTGAATGAGGGACAACGTAATTGGAGGAGAGGGGTCAGGAGACCTTGGTCCCACCTTTGCTGGAGCAGCCGCTTCAAGTTCCCGCCTGACGAGGCACGTCAAGTTGTCACAGGTGTCTGGTGGATGATATGTGTCGAGACATGAGTACGTCACAGCGGTGTTCGGAAGGCGCTGGAACTGATGGGAGGTGCGCCTGGTTTAGCTTGTTGGAACCGGCGGCATTCTTGAATAATCGCATCAACAGATGACACATTTTTGAATATCAACAGGTTGAACGCATCATCGGCGATACCCTTTAGAATATGCGCAATTTTGTCAGGCTCGGACATGTTTTCGTCAGCTTGGCGCCTTAGTGAGAGGACAGCCTGAATGTAACTTATGTAGGACTCCGTGTAAGATCTTGCGTGTGTCGATAACTCATTCTTCGCAGCTTCACGACGACCAAAGGGGTTTCCAAAAAGCTCACGTATCTTTTCCTTGAAGCTGTCCCAGCTTGTCATTTCATGCTCGTGGTTGTCAAACCAAACACGAGGAGTTCCGTCGAGATAAAAAATGACGTTTTCGAACATAATTGTTGGATCCCACGTGTAAGTGGCGCTGGCGCGTTCGTAGAGGTGTATAGCCACTGGTCGACGTCAGAACTCTCACGGCCGGAGAACACGCCAGGGTTTTGAAGGCGAGAAGCGTCATGAAAGTCGTTGCGGGCGCAGGTTTGACAGGCCGGGCAGAAGGGTGGGTGACCAGAGAGGATGTAGCCGAATCTTGAGTGGTCATGTTGAAACCGCGAGGGAGCGTCCTGTTCGGAGTTTTGTGGCAAGGACGAGGGTCACACAACTTCAATAAATATGATACGAAAGGAGACCGACTCAGCGGGGTAGTCATAGGTGTATTTTCAGCCGGTTAAGCGAGCGGCGCCAGCCACAGAGATTAGCTCGCGTCAGTCTATATATGCTTTGTCTTCTTCAACTCCATGCACTGGCACGTAGCAATATCTATAGTTACCACAACTAAAGTCATCAGAGGGCCTTATTTTTAATGTAAAATCTTTTATTTATATATTTTGTGAAGAGCACAGTGTATAATGATTTGTGGTACTTGAAATATCGCCACGCACACGTGCAGATTTTCCAGATCTTTCAGAGTTACCTAAGACGCCATACAGTGAATAACGCTCAACTCAACACGTCAGATTTTATGGCGCCACCTTTTCTTGCATGCGCACCAGTTATACATCTATCACTGCATTTGTACGTAGTTTTGGTAAGTATGCCATCGCATTGTTGTTATCGGTTAAGAAAGGGCACACTTATGCATCGACGGCAGCACTGCGCACGTCATTGCTAAACCAATTCTCAAAAGTGCAACATATGCTGCCTTCCCAGTTATTTTATTCTACACTCAAATCTTCGAATTCAAGGAAGAAATGCTTAGTCTTTAGCCTCTAAAGACCTGCCTCAAGAACTCAAACACACAGATTTTTTTCTGCCGCTATCTTATCGAAGCGGTTTAATACTCTTGCCTTTTGAGTTTCGGCAACTTCGCGGAATTCTCCCCCTCCTTTCTATGCGAAAAAAAAAATTTAGTTTCCTTGTG
Organism: Rhipicephalus annulatus; assembly: GCA_013436015.1. Lineage (NCBI taxonomy): Eukaryota > Metazoa > Arthropoda > Arachnida > Ixodida > Ixodidae > Rhipicephalus > Rhipicephalus annulatus. The sequence goes on along the minus strand of WOVY01005842.1, from coordinate 40,898 downwards.
ATGTAAACTGTCTTGGTGCGGCTAATAAACACCGCATGCAGGGAGGCTCTTTGAGACCGCCTTTAAATAAAACCGGAGTCTGATAGCGCCACAGTGTACGCCGTTTTGCCAAAAACAAGTCCTCGGCATCCTGCTCTCGCCAAGTCATTTGCCGCACTTACTGTAGTGGCAGAGAATGCGATACGGGCACCGAAAAAGCTCTCGTTAATTGTTGTGGTCGCTCAGTAGAAAAATGCGCGCCAGTCCGTGGCTCAATGCAACCGCGCGTACGCTGTCGAAAGTCCCTGTCTCCCCGATTGAAGACAAGCGCAGCGTTCTCACAGCAAGCTCACTTGAGGACGAAACTGTACGAAATGCACAAGAACTTCGGCTCACAAGACGACTTGAGGCCTGTTTTCATGTTCAAACAATCCCCTACTGAGGGCTCATTGTTTACTTGAAATCGCACCTGAATGGTATAGTCGTTTTTGAAAGCAAAGCAGAGATCAAATATTGAAATCGGGTATTAGGTAATGAGGTGCGTTCGTAGACTGCCACGAAATCGCGGTTGTAGCATACGAAGCAGGCAGGAACGCCTTTACACATTAGTACTTGAAATGTGGCGCAACATTGAAGAGGAGGTCAGAAAAAACAATTCATCGTTAGGACAGGAAGACAATGAGATGAGGCTGTTGATTTGCGTTCGTTGTCGAAAATATTTGGTAAGTGCACCAGCGTGCGGGACGGACGTTTCTGGAAATTAAGGCTATTAATATGGTTTCAACAATCTAATGCTAGGACGAAGTGCATATAAATTACTTAGCGTTAATTTTTTCCTATACTTGATTGCTATATTGTTCTTATCTTCGTTAAATTGGTCCATATAGAATCAGATGATGCCAGAACTTGCGCGGCGAATAAACTTCGCAGTGGGGAAGCCGTTCTTTCTTGTTCCTTTGTAGAGACAAAAATTTGATACTTCATAAGGGGAAATTACAAAGTCATGCTTCTCACAACAGAGAAAATGCAGCTCGTAGTTTATGTGGAACTAGTGCGCCAGGGGAGAAGAAATGCAACACCACGTTATTAAACGTATTGTTGGCCTCGTTGGCACTTGATTTCTGACATACTTTTGCCACAAATATCAGAAACACAGAGTTAAGGAACACACAACTCGTGCTTGTTGTTGTGTGTTCTTTTTCTCTGTGTTTTTGATATTTGCGTACAAAGTATGTCATTAACCACGTTACTAATTAAAACATGGCTATCATCAAGATACCATGCACGAAATTTTAAGGGCTAAGCTCCTCTAGCCGCTGCTAGAAAATAGTGGGCCACGAATTGCTTTCCGATAGTTTTGATCATCATACACAAGAACGACTCACAACCACATCTTGTGTTAGGAGCTGTAGACACTGCCGTCCTCGTCTAGCAATCCTACACGTTCTTCGTTGAGGCAGGCAAGAACACAATTCCGAAATAATACAACAAGGCTGTGGCACCAACTTTTTTTGGAGAGATGGTCGTGAGCCATCTTAACAACCACTTTCGACCTCAAGCGATATGATCTGAACTCGCAACCGTGAAGACCAAGGATCACTGTAGGTTTCTAGCACATTGAAGCAACATTGAAATGCAATGCCTGCATTACATTTCGCATTCAGAACTCCAGCCGCTATCAACAGCGTGGTCATACGCGTGGTGTTGCAGAGAACACGAGACGGCGGCGTGCCCAACTAATCCCAGAGCCCCCTGGAAAAGCACATGACTTCCCCCACACATTGAGCTGTGTAGCTCGCATTGCGAGGGCCTCTCCTTCGCTTTCTTTTCTCTATGTGGCACGGCGCTAACTTGCACTCCCCGGCTCCACACACTCCAATGTGCACTTGGCGTACTCGTTAGCTATTCATCACTCTAGAGGCGAATGAGCGCCACGGGCTTGCAAGGCAGCAGCAATGCCTGCTCGGCATCAAGGCACAGCGAAGAGATCCCGCAAGGCCGAAGCAAAGAGGACTCATCCGCAAGTGAACCTGGCTCTGAGAGCCAGTGAAACAAAGGCGCCACGTAAGCACCGGAAAGCGGACCTGAACAGAGAGTTGGCGAGGCAGATGGCAGGAAAAGCGGTGATATGTGAACACGGAAGCGGGACGGGCACGGGATGCAGCAGCCAAGCGCCTGAAGGAATCGTCACCAGTCTGGAGGCGCCGATGCGTGCTTCAAGCGCGAATTCCGAGACCACTCACTCTGCCACATTTGCAAGATATGAGACGACTTGTGGCTCAATAATAACCACACCATAGTTTCCTCTTACATACTCCTCTTCTGTATATCTGCTCATCGACGTTTCAATAATAAACAATTGTATACATACAGTCACCCTATTGCAACGTGCCATGTCTTTTAATGATGTGTAGGGCGAATGTTTCACGATATTATCGGTAAGCGTTCGAGCTTCGCCCCACTTATCAGCATTCACTTCGTAGAGATGACATGGGTTTTTTCGCGCATATATTTTATGCAAATTGAAGGATGTATATGTCTCTGACGACAGCGATGTTTTCGGTATACGCCGGTGAGTGTGGCACATTCAGAAAATAACTGTTTTTAGCCACTAGCATTCTGTATAGAAAGCAGGCTATCATCTCGTCGGAGCGCTGCGTCGACAAAGAAAGCTCGAAAATGGAGAACGTCTTCGAGTTCCCGTAGAAAGCGTAGCACAGAGTACAAATTCTCTCTGTCCCACTTGAGAGGCCACACGTCACCACGATTTTTTGGCGACGCCACTTGGTGCGCCAGCCCTCGTATATCACGCTCCCTGTCATTGCATCGTCGTTTTTGTGCTTCGCACTTTACACGTTGTTGTCAACTTTCAACTTTCTAACAACGATCTAATGAAAATATCATGGTATATGCCTCCACGCTGCAAGAAAAAAGTAATATTCGTAATTTTTACTTCTGTACTCTTTCACTGTACGCCGCCATCTTTTACGTCACGCGAGTGAGCACGTACTTCTTCATTTGTGATTATTGAAATCCATCTGTGCATTCCACGCGGCGTATTTCCGAGAACGTTCTAAATTTCTCTGAAACTGAGATGTTTACTTATTGAAATAAGAGAGCGTCGTTCAGTACAGCGTAACAGCACATCATTAGTTTTTATTTGTTCATGCAGACAGCGTTAGTTGTTTAAATGTGCTGATTAGATAACATCATGAACACAACTTTCATAAAAACTGCTAAAGATCCTACCAAAAAATATTTCACGCTTCAGCGAAAGATAATCGGCTATAAAAATTGCGCACGTCTGAGCGCAGATTCGTGCACGCAGTCCGTTTAAAGGATATACTTTTAAAGAATATTGCAACCTATTCTAATCGCTGCAAAAGGTACAACCACGGAAAGCTATTTTGTTCATTTACCGCTTTCGAGGGCAGGCTATGCAGCATATACAAACTCAGTACGTGTTTGTGATTGTGTTTGTGAGTGTGTGTGTGTGTGCGTGCATATGTGTGTGCGGTTGTGTGCGTGTGTGTGCGTGTTTGTGTGAGTGTATATGTGTGCATGTGTGTGTGTTTGTGTGCGTGTGTGTGCATGCATGTGTGCGTGTGTGTGTGGTAATGTGTTTTTGAGCGTGTGTGTGTGCGTGCATGTGTGTGCGAGCGCGTGTGTGTGTATGTGTGTGTTTGTGTGGGTGTGTGGGTGCGTGTGTGTGGGTGTGTGTGCGCGTGTGTGCGTGTGTGGATGCGTGTATGTGTGTGCGTGCGTCTGTGTATGTGTGTGTTTGTGTGCGTGTGTGTGTGTGATTGATTGATATGTGGGGTTTAATGTCCCAAAACCACCATATGATTATGAGACACGGCGTAGTGAAGGGCTCCTGCAATTTAGACCACCTGGGGTTCTTAAACGTGCACCCAAATCTGAGCATATGGGCCTACAACATTTCTGCCTCCATCAGAAATGCAGCTGCCGCAGCCGGGATTCGAACCAGCGCGCTGCGGGTCAGCAGCCGAGTACCTTAGCCACTAGACAACCGCGGCGGGGCTGTGTGTGTGGGGGGGTGCGGCTGTGTGTGTGTGCGTATGTGTGTGCGTGCGTGTGCGTGTATGTGTGTGCGTGCGTGTGTGTGTACATGTGTGTGTGCGTGTATGTGTGTGTTATGTGCGTGTGTGTATGTGGGTGCGTGTGCGTGTGTGCGCTTGTGTGTGTGTGGGTGTGTATGTGGGTGTGTGCGTGTGTGGGTGAGCGTGTGTGTGTGTGCGTGTGGGTGTGTGGGTGCAAGGGTGTGCGTTTGTGTGTGTTCGTGAATGTGTGTGTGCGTGCGTGTGCACGTGTGCGTGTGTGTATGTGTGTGTGTGTTTGCGTGCGTGTCTGTGTGCGCGTATGTGTGCGTGTGTGGGTGCGTGTTTGTGTATGTGTGTGTTTGTGTGCGTGTGTGTGTGCGTTTGTGTGTGTGTGCGCGTGTGTATGAGTGTGGGTGCGTGTGTGTGTGTCCGTGCGTGTGTGTGTGCGCACGCGCACGTGTGTGTGTGTCGGTGCACGTGTGCGTGTGTGGGTGGGGTGCGTGTGTGTGGGTGGATGTGTGTGCGTGCGCGTGCGTGCGTGTGTACGTGCGTTTGTGTGTGTGCGTGTGGGTGTGTATGTGTGTGTTTGTGTGCGTGTGTGTTTGGGTGCGTGTATGTGTGGGTGTGTGTGTGTGTGCGTGTGTGTTTGTGCATGTGTAAGCGTGTGTCTGGGTGTGCGGGTGTGAGCGTGTGTCTCTCTGTGTGGGCGCGTGCGTGTTTACTCTAGCTGCAAAAATGTCTCCATGCTGAGTTGGTATAGAGCACGCATATATTTCGAGACCAGTCAGGCAACTGCCACAGGCCAAATTTTGTGCAGAGAAAGACGACGAAGAACGACGAAAACGGAGGACACAGCACGTACGCTAACATTCCACAAAATTGTTTATTTCGCCAAAATCACAAATATATGCTCACAGGCTGCAACCAACGGTAATGCGCAGAGAAGTAAAATCTTTAAGCATTCTTATTTTCAGAAAAGATACACAAAGAAGTGCAAAAAAGGTGCGCTCATCAAGGTCGTAGTTCCAACGTTCGTCCTGCACGAAACAGGAGCGGTGGTGCCGTAAATACACAAAATCTCTCATAACATAAAGAGGATCATGTCACGTGCTAATGTGTAGGTAGTCTTTCTGCCCTATTAAAGCCTAATTAAATTTGTAGACTCAGCAGTGAAGCCCTTTAGAAGAGGTCTGCTTGCAAGGTAAGGCATGGAACTTAGTTCCTGGACTTTCGAGAGATGCATCAGGTTCCATTTTCTAGAGAAAAACAATACGTCGCACGGACGGTGCGCTGTTCACAGGTAGTGAGAGCTCTGCAACATTGCAGACAAGGGTAATGATTGGTGGCTCGTGGTGCTCTGCAGACTTTGTTGGTGCGCCCGGTTTTTTTCGACATTTGACCAGCCATAAAAAAGCGCCAAGCCTTGATTCATTTGAGGGGTTTAACGTCCCAAAACCACCATATGATTATGAAAGACCCCACACTGTAGGGCTGCGGAAATTTGGCCACTTGTGGTTTTTTAACGTGCACCCAAGTTTGAGCAGATGGGCCTACAACATTTTCACCTGCATCGAAATGCAGCTGCTGCAGCCGGGATTCCATCTCGCGACCTACGGGTCCGCAGCCGAGTTTCTTAGTCACTATAGCTGCACGGCGGGGCAAAAACAACAGGCCTGCACGGAAGGCACAGCACACTCGCAGTGAAAACTAAAAGAGAGGCTTTTCAGAGCCTTTTCAAAACACTCATTGGGTAACTCCTGCAAGCACACTTGCTTTGTACCCACTAGGGCATTATTAACAAACTTCTGAGTAGTTGTCTAGTATTCGCTTTGCTATTTTTTGTCCTTCTTCTGAGAGGCGGGGTATACGCTAAACACTTGAAAAAAATTCCGTGCCAATTGTTCATGCAGAGGCTGATGACGATGATGAATGAGTGTTTATCTCCCACAGTTATTAGAGGAACGAGAATAAGCTTTTGTAATAGGTTGGAGCATGGAACGGTCGACTCGTTACGCTGCTCGCGTTGTGCGACGACTCGTTATTCTCTCGCTGTTTTAAAACGCTTTATAAGCCGTATTACCACGATTGCTTCCTGACATCAAGTCTGCCTAAGGAATGTTTGCCAACAAGTCACAAGCACCAGCGAAGCTCAGTAAATAAACAAATACAGAAAAACCAGCCTAGCTCAGTGGAAGATTACTGGACTGGCACCCTGAGGACCTGGATTCAAGCCCCACAGTGTGCTTGGTGCTAGGTTTTTTTTTTTGTTACGGGCACTGGTGGCAGTGGTGGCAACGGCGGCGGCGGACAACTGCGCATGACCCAAGTTGTGCTCTCATAACAGCTTTCGTTGTAAAGCAAACCAGACTAATACTAGAAGCGGCAAAATATCTAAGTTTGGTAGTGATTAGGCAAGCCCGCAATCATTGTCTTTGTCGGATAAATAGTGTATTTTGTGAGCGTGAGCCTGTTGTCTGCCTCGCTGTAACCGTGAGATGCACTGCTCTGGTGCTGACCCAAAGGTCGCAGGACTGACATCGGGTTTTTCTTGATTAGAGAACAGAGAACAAGCAAGCAGTACTTTACTGGCCAATCTTCGCACTTCGTCTGACTAGTAATCTTCGTTGTGCACCGTAAACTTCAATGAATACATGACAAAACACTTGTCTTCAGCAGAACTGTTCTCAAAAAACATCAATCACGATCTGTTATTTGTGCATGTGCACTTGACATCTTCTACGAGAAGAAAATTCTGACGTCATAGTTTGTGAACACTCAAACAAAGCATCACAACGCATGGAAAACCGTGAGCATGCCATAAATTTTTACTCTACAAGGCAGCTAAATAAAGTTCAGGTAAATTGAAGCGACGCCAAGACTTTTCCGCTGCACATTATTTTTGGCTCAATACCACACCCCTATACGCAGTGCTTTACTTACGACGCTTTGCAATGTTTCATGATGCTACAGAAAAGTTGAATAGATCTTGTATATTTTTAGTGTTTCTTTTTTTCGCAATGCAAGTATCCTGTATAGGATGTCACTTTCAGTCCTCCTCAATGATGCGTAAGGTGCCAAACAGTTATTGTATTTCGCAGTTCTGTTTCCTTGAATGCGATGTTTTCTAAACACTGTTACGAAACGTTCACGAAGGCCATACGGTGGGTACACAGTCACCTTGAAATGGATTTATTTCTAAGTGCAAGCTGCAGCCGTAAAACACCTGAAATATTTCTAAAGTTCAGCAAGCTCCTTATTTTCGCGGGTGTCTCAGGCTCTTAGAATTCCAGGGTCTGCGCGCCTTCGCCTCGATTCAGCCTCTCGAAATCTTGTTTTCCCACCGCAGCAACGCTATCAAAACGAACAAGCGAAGAAAATCTGGAAGCTTCGGCTTAACTGCCAGCCTGTATATTTAGTTCATAATGGAGTACCACAGCAGCAGTTGTAGACATCGCGAAAACGCGGAAGCAGTTTTATCGACTGTGTAAGACCCAGTACTGTGTCTGCGTAACGAATTTCGTTCAGAACGAGATAGCACCCGAACAATGCACCACAGCACCTTTTTCACACTCCGGAACAAACTTTCTGTTCCGCAAGCTCCTCATGCACTTTTGGTATAGTTGTTGACACACTACACAACTGTATACTTGTAGTGTAGGTGTCATGACTAAAATACGTAATTGAAGGAACGCGTATAGATTGAAATTAGAGTGAATCATGTCGAGATGTGCGCAATAAATTATTGCCATAGAAGTTTAGTAGCAATAATAGTTGAGCTCTTTGATGCATAATTGTAGTAGAAACTATTTATGATTTTATGGCTGAAACGGTAGGTGTACACGGGAAGATATATAACATCGTTTTTGCGCCTGTCTCTGTTGTTGCTGCTAAAAGCCTTGAAAATGTGAATTATTGTAGGCATTAAGAAATCATACGCTCCAGGTTTACACCTGTAAGAGGTTACGCACGCGCATACTTTTTTGTGCGTATGCTGTAGCATACCTGGATATGAATTTTGCAGTACTTACTGACGTATCTATAAAGTTGCACTGTGAGCAGGTGGGATTTTTCTGTTGATATTCAGGATAGTTATGGTGTATGCTTCTGAGGACGAACAATTGGTGCACGTGAAAGCTACTTTGCCCTGGGGCTTTCTTATGATCGCTCTTTTCATCAAAACCTCTTTGTTTTCAAGTGGAAGTATATGTGGCATTGTTCAAGCGTAATGGACATTGATATGGGGACAATTTTCATTCTATAAAACACACGGCACACAGAGACCATAACAGCACTACTGGAAAACAATTTTCAAATAAACAAACTTCCTCAGCGTTATATGAGTTGTCTCCATACAAACACTTGCACACTTTCACATCGTCTAATACATACGGTAAAAAATGCATCAACTAATGTGTCAGGTTGCATGCGCCAGTTCTGTAAGCATCTTTAGTCTGTATTGGAAACACTAATCAGCATGATATACTTTTGCTGACTTTGATGCAATGTCTAATTTGTTTTTAATTTGTACTGCTGCTGATCTTCAGGAACGTTTTCATATTACAGAAATAAGACTCTTGACGTGCAGCTCCTCCCATTTTTGTGGCAGTGACGTTCTTGGTGAAGTTTGATTACCCGGCATTTCCAAAGGAAGTGAACTTCGTATTCGCAAAAAAGCTGCAAACGGTCAATACTTACTCGTATATACTTACGTTGAGCTAAGTCTCAGACCAAGGAACAATTCCAATAATAATAAGAGATGATGGTGAGCACTTTAGACAGATATTTTTACGTATGCGATGCTGCTCAGAAGTGTTTTTTCATTTTCTTTGTTTTTCTGCAGCAGTTGTAAGCTTAGCACGAGCTGGATAAAAATGATTGTTTAAATGCATCCCACGCACCAACCACTTCTTTCTTGATAGACGCAAGTCAAAACTTAGGTATCGCCCACTTGCTCTCTTTTGCTTGAATAGACTTATGAGTCTTGACAAATGTTGCATGACGTTTGCGCGCCTTCGATATGCTGCTGACCGCTCGCGTTCGAGAGCGCGGCAAGCACTCTCAAATTATGACAGGTGGATTGCCACTATCCCTCAAGAGGAAGGTATATAACAGCTGTATCTTGCCGGTACTTAGCTACGGAGCAGAAACCTGGAGACTTACAAAGAGGGTTCAGCTTAAATTGAGGACGACGCAGCGAGCAATGGAAAGAAAAATGGTAGGTGTAACGTTAAGAGACAAGAAGAGAGCAGAGTGGATTAGGGGACAAATGGGGGTTAAGGATATCATAGTTGAAATAAAGAATAGGAAATGAACATGGGCCGGGCATGTAGCGCGTAGACAGGATAACCGCTGGTCATTAAGGGTAACTAACTGGATTCCCAGAGAAGGGAAGCGGGTTAGGGGGAGACAGAAAGTTAGGTGGGCAGACGAGATTAAGAAGTTTGCGGGTATAAATTAGCAGCAGCAAGCACAGGACCGGGTTAACTGGCGGAGGAAGAGGCCTTTGTCCTGCAGTGGACGTAGTCAGGCTGATGATATATATATATATATATATATATATATATATATATATATATATATGAAAGTAGAGGCGCTTTTACATAACAACTGTTTATTGTGCCGACATTTCGACGGGAACCCCGTCTTTTTCAAGGCATAATATATATATATATATATATATATATATATATATATATATATATATATATATATATATATATTAACCACAATATTGACAACGTTTGACCTTCATCTTTTTCATATGTATATAATCATCATCACGTAAAAACGTCGTCTTCTTTCGAAGGGTTGATCAGGCGATTCGGCCTAATAAATGCCGTCGAGACTCCAACGCTGCTACTGTCTTACAGAGTGGTGGAGGTGCCGGGTAGTGACGAACGGCGGTGATCGTGTCGGGATCAGACCGGATGCCATCTTTGCTGACGAGATGTCCGAGTACTTTAATACTTTTGCTAGCAAAGTGGCACTTCTTGGCGTTAAGCTGAAGGCCAGCAGCTGCGAGACACGTCAGAACTTCATCCAGGCGCTGCAAGTGCTGTTTGGATGTTGCAGAAAATATGACGACGGCGTCAAGGTAACATAAGCATGTTTTCCACTTAAGGCCCCGCAATACAGTGTCTATCAGTCGTTCAAGCGTTGCTGGCGCATTGCAGAGGCCGAAAGGCATGACGTTAAATTCGTAAAGCCCATCGGGTGTGGCAAAGGCAGTTTTTTCCTTGTCATCCTCGTGCATTGGTATTTGCCAATAACCGGAGCGCAGGTCAAGGCTCGAAAAATATTTCTCTCCTTGTAAGGAATCTAAGGCATCATCAATGCGAGGCAAGGGATATACGTCTTTTCTGGTTACTTTGTTTAATGCGCGGTAGTCAACGCAGAATCGCATCGAACCGTCCTTTTTTTTTACGAGAACGACAGGTGACGACCAAGGGCTGGAGGAGGGGCGGATGATGTTTTGCTTGAGCATATCAGCAACGTGCTTGTCGATGATCTCGCGTTCACTGGAAGAAACACGGTATGGTCGACGACGGACAATAGAAGTTCTGTCGGTGTGTGTGTGATGAGCCACCGCAGAAGTCTGGCTTAGAGCAGTGGAATGTACGTCGAAAGAAAATTTATGCTTAGACAACAACGTCAGTAGTTCGTCTGCTTGCGGGAGAGTGAGATCCGTGCTGATGGTATTGACGAGAGCCATAGTGGGTGGAGCATCTGTTGGTATTGAGCGTGATTCCAACAGACTGGTATTCGAAGCCACTATAGAGATAGGTTGTGTGTTCACGCTGGCAACTACAACAGTGGCCTTGGTCAGCAGAATCGGCTCATTGGTGATATTCAGTACTGCGAGAAATGCGGTGCCGTTGGAGAAGCGGACAAGACTCGATAAAAGTGCAATCCCTCTGGATAGACAACGGGCTGTTGGACTGACTATGACGTCACCTGGTTAATAAAGTCAGACATAACCGTGATAACCTGCTCGTGGTTAGGTGGCACAAGGAAGTTATTGGCTGTTCGTAGCCGGTCACGTGATAATTTCGGGGAAATATTGTCCGTCTCTCACATATGTATGAGTCGTTGTCGACAAGAGATGGAAGCAGCATCAGAGAGAAAGTCCCATCCTAAAATAAGCATAAAAGCACAAGAATCCAGCACGGCAAACTGAATATGATGCCGGACCCCATCAATGAAAACTCTAACGGTGCACTGTGCTGATGGCCGTATCTATCTGCGAGTCATTTGCGCTACGTAAGAGAGTGTCAGTATAAGGTGTGGTGACCTTACGTAGACGAGTACACAAATCCGCATGAATAACAGAAATAGCAGCCCCCTTGTCCACCAACGCGTGAACTGGAACCCCTTCCGCATACACTATTAACAAGTTGGCTGGGCCCTCTGGAGGTCTTGGTGTTTGTTCGAGCGATGCAGCTTTCCCTCCAAAAAAAAGATTGCCCGCAGCTTCCCTCGAGGGAACACTGAGGAGGATGCGGAGCATGTAATTAGTTAACGGGGTGTTAAAGTGCGACTTACTTGGGTCGATGGCTAAATTAGTTAACGTGGTTGTGAAATGGGGTGTTAAATTGCGACTTACTTGGGTCGATGGCTAAATTGGTTAACGTGGTTGTAGGAGGGGGTGTTAAATGAGTGAACACGTACACACGTATGCGAAAGGGCGGCACTGGTCGAAGGGACGTCGATCATTGTGTTTGTGGATTCGTTGGAATTCATTTCACCGCGACCTTGGACGTCGACGCGCCGTACAAACCAACCGACGAGCGGCAACTGAGCGAGCGAGCGCCGACCTTGAGTATATATACAGCGCGACGGCGCATGCACTGTCAGCTGTTGAATGTTCTCGAAGCGCGACGGCGCATGCGCGTCCACTGGAGAATCAGGAGAATTGTTGAATGTTCTCGAAGGGGAGAAGCGCGCGCGGCACAGATGGTGGGTGACGGTGCATGCGCGCGTCAGCTGTCGAATGTTCGAGAAGGGGGAGAAGCGCAACGGCGCATGCGCGCGCGTCAGCTGCCGATGTTTTCGAAGCGCGACGGCGCATGCGCGCGCGTCAGCTGCCGATGTTCTCGAAGCGTGACGGCGCATGCGCGCTACATTATACACCTAGCGAATGTTCGTGAAGAGGAGAAGCGCACGCGGTGTGTAGAGGAGGAAGGGTGCACAGATGGTGGAGGAGTGAAGCGCGCGCGATGTGTAGAGGAGGAAGGGATGCCCAGATGGTGGAAGGAGGTGGAGGAAGCTTGCGGACGGCGCCACACTACAAGCCTTGAGTATTAGATGCTCCGCATCTAAAACTGCACCAGCTAGTTTTCCTAGTGGTAGTCAGAAGTAGGTACAGCCGGTCTGAGAGGAGATGTTGAGCGTCGTAGAGGTGAAGGGGACCGGCGGCGTCCGGGATAGCAGGGGCGAGGTGCGGCGAGTGGAGAAGTAGGAGAGAAGGAACGTGTCATAGGGCGTCGCTGGTACTGGTTAGGGGATGGCTCCGAATCCCTTTCGTAAACATCGTAGCCACGGCGTTCGTCCTGTTGGCGCTTGCGGCAAAATCGTGAAATATGGCCCCTAACGCCACAATAGTAACATATTGGGCGAGGCGAGCGCTAGGGGGCGTAGTGTGCTGGAGCTGTCACAGGCACTGGTACTGGCACTGGGACCGGCGAGAGTGGTGCAAATGCTGCTATGTTGGACTGCGCAGGAACAGGATGCGCGTGCTGAATCAAGGCAGGTGGCATGGCAGTGACTTGCGCGTACGTCATCGGTGGTGTTGGTGGCGCCGTAGTGTTCAATGGGAGAGCGCCTGCAATGGATGAGAGCTCGCCTTTGATGATGTCGCGCAGACCAGCAGATTGAGAGTGAGGCCGAGGGGCCGGTGCACATGACAACCCTTGCGCTTGAAGTTCCTCGCGAATCAGAGTGCGAATCAGCGCGCGCAAATCCGCATCCGAGGAAGGCCGGCTGTCACTGGCGTCTGGGTAGTCTGGGTGCAATCGAATGGCTTGGAGTGTCTCGCCGTTCTCTGGGCCATCCAGAAGTTTTGACCATACCTTCACGGCCGCCACTTTACCGTCGTCACTGACCACCACGCTTTGTGCTGGCTGTCGACGTTGAAGAATTTGTCTGGACGTCTCGGTCGCTGGATACTTCGTCTCCAAGAATACGAGTTATCTACAAATCCAGCAAGAAACACAACGATGCCAATGCCCTTAGCCGCTGTACTTTACAATCCTCATCAGGCACCCTGGCCTGTCGCTAACTGTGAGTGAACCCATCAAAGTGTCTCCGCCAGTTCATTCACTCGCCGCTGTCGATTTTCTTTCTACCTTCAACAATGACACGTTTGCATTCCACCAACGCAGCGACACTTACTGTCGCTCTATAATGCAGCGCCTTCACGGCTCCTCTCGTCCTCCCAACGCTCGCGCTCATCGACAGCTGCGGAACTTCAAGACTGAAAACTCAATCCTTTACCGCTTTGTCTTCCACCCCGAAGGACAGCGCTGGGTTCCTGTTGCTCCTCGTTCCCTAAGGGCGCAGATTTTAGACTCGTTTCATGATCACCCCAAGGCAGGTCATCTCGGTTTTCAAAAAACCTATGAACGCATCCGCAGTGGTTTTGCCTGGCCTGGACTTTCCAACTGCGTAGCGCGATATGTTGCGTCATGCTCGCTATGCCAACGCCGCAAGCGACCCACTTCTTCCCCGGCCGGTCTTCTACAACCTGTTCCGTGTCCTGATGCTCCCTTCGATGTCATTGGCATTGACCTGTACAGACCGCTACCAATATCTGCTAGCGGCAAGCGCTGGATTGTCCCAGCAGTTGACCACTTAACAAGGTACGCCGAAACAGCTGCACTTCCTTCAGGATCAGCAAAGGACATTGCGACATTTTTTCTGAAGGCAATCTTTCTAAGACGTGGTGCACCACGCATCTTATTGCGCGATCGCGGCAAGGCGTTTCTCTCGAAACTACAAGAACAAGTCCTCCACGCATGTAATACGATTCATAAGACGACATCCTGCTTCCATCGAACTTTGACCGACATGATATCTATGTATAGCAACGCCGACCACACCAACTTGGATACCATTCTGCCATTCGTCACTTTTGCGTACAATACCGCTACGCAGCGCACCACGGGCTGTTCCCCATTCTTTCTCGTCTATGGCCGTCAACCAACATCTCCGCTTGACATCTCCTTTTTTGACGTCCCTGGGAACTCGTCATCGTCATCGAGGGAGCACTTAATCTCTCGCCTGGCCGATTGTCGTCGACGCGCCCACCTGAATACACAGGCAAGCCAACAAGAGCGGAAGACTCGCTACGATGGCGTCCACCGCGTAGTTCACTTCAATACTGGAGACGAAGTACTGTTGTGGACCCCAACGCGGTTTCCTGGCCTCTGTGATAAGTTTCACTCATGTTTTATTGGTCCCTACGCTATAGTCGAGCAGACTTCTCCTGTTAACTATCGAGTAACCGCTGTTGTCAGGCCTCCCGACGGCCGTTTTCGTGGTACGGAGGTTGTTCACGTGTCGCGCTTAAAACCATCCGTGCGCCCTACACCACCGTCATAAACAGTGGCCTGATTGGCCGCTTCCACGCGAGGGGGAAATTTGTGTATGCAAAATATTGACAACGTTTGACCTTCATCTTCTTCATCTGTATATAATCATCATCACGTAAAAACGTCGTCTTCGTTCGAAGGGTTGATCAGGTGATTCGGCCTAATAAACGCCGTCAAGACTCCAACGCTGCTACTGACTTACAATATATATATAAGGGAAAGGGATGTATACCTAAGGGCTCGTTTTTCTGTGTTTTTACACAATATTAATGAGATCTAACAGACAACATAGCCAAGGAATGTATAGGGGACGTTATTAGAACAAATGTATCGTAAATAAGAAGAAAGAAAAGTGGGTGAAAAAATAACAAGCCGTGAGCTGGAGTCGAACCTACGACCTTCGAATAACGCGTTTGATGCTCTAACCCTTGAGCTATCACAGCGGCCTTCCTCCAACCCACTTTCTTGTGTTTTTATGTGAATTTAAACGTGGGAGTGTCAGTCAGCGCCATCTGTAGCCAAACGGCCACAAATGGCGCTGTAAATAAATAAATAAATAAATAAATAAATATATATATATATATATATATATATATATATATATATATATTGGACACTATACTTTCATCTGACATGGCTCACAAAGCGAGTAACTATCAAAAGACTTAACGGCACGAGCGCTCGTGTGACGTTTTCTGTGCCACACTCACGGAAAAACTTTACTTTTGTGTGGTCGCAGATCACTGGTCTCCAATATGAGTTAAATAAAGAGTGAGATAGAATATTTTATTTCTGAGCATCAAGTACTCAACAAAACAGAGAGTTGGGCTGTCAGCATTTTTGCTGTTTGAAAATGAAGTCTAACCAACCAACCTAACTCTTGCTTTTGTTACTACTTCATGTTCAGAATGAAATAACCTATCTCACTCAATATTTAACTCGTATTGAAGGCCAGTCATCTGCCACTCACACAAACAAAGTTTTTCCGTGCGAGTGGCAGGTATGGCATAATGAAACACGCAACACTTAACTACACCCCAGCACGGTTAAAGGTGAGAAATTCCAATACAGGCGCCCTTTTCTACCATTCCCTTTGCACTAAATACAATATAGTGATAAAGAGGCCAAACATGGCCATATATGCCTTCTCTTTTATTTCTTTATTTAGCCAAGTAACTACTCTGGCGGCAGAGAATAATAAAAATAAGCGACAGAAACTCCTTGCTTTCACTAATCTTGCTTTACAACCTGCGTTTGAAATTGTTCGTAGTAAGAAACGTAGGACAGATAATAAATCAAGTGAATTCTTTGGTTCGGACACTTTTGTTTAGCACATTTTCATATTTATTTAGCATAAAATCTAGAAAACAATTAACTCCGCTTCGCCGCATCGCTCCCCTTTCCGGTAATTCTAAGCAGGGGAGGCCTACTCAGAGAACCGGCGACGCGTTCGTTCACTAAGCGGGCTAAATTGATAGGCGCCTGCTAGCACGCCTAAATAGGACACCCCGCCAGCCCTGTTTAAGGTGCCTAGTGGGATTTTGCAGTCCCCAGACTTCGTACTACGTCTGAGGACTTTGTCCCACGATTAACGAGCGCTGCTTCTAAGTATATCCTTAAAGGCGTCTGGTCTATTGGCGGCCGCGAATGGCTTAGTCAACAAGCCTGGGAAATACTTTTTTGGCCAGGGGTAACAATTTGCAGCCTTATATTCTGCAACAAACAAAATTGAAGCATAGTAAATTGCCTCCGAAACGCTTGTCTTTTTTCAGAAGACCCACCAGTCGCTTCGCGAAGGCCAAAAACGCATTTTGAAGAAACTACGCGCTGCAGCGAGCACCGCGTGACTTGAGCAACTTGAAATACTGTGTGACACTAACGTACTGTGTGTCAAAAACGTAGTTAGAAAAAAACATACTTCGAGCCATGAAATGAAATCTCGGTTAAGGCAAACGGGTTTGCCGGACGTGGGCATCATCCACATCATCGTTTGCTTCAACGATTACGATCGTGCCTAAATACAATGAATCACTTCGCTTATGCACGGATTGCAAACTCATCAACCGCCAGACCCACCACTTCCCATTTCAGATGCGAAAAATAGACGAGATCATCGATGAAACCGGCGAATGCGGCTAGTCCTCCAGAATAGACTTGTTTAAAGGATACCGACAAGTACGTTTGATGAAATACACGAAAAACTTCATTGTGTTTGTCACACCATTTGACGTGTTCGAACAAAACCCACTCCCGTTCATTTGGAATAACTGTGGTGCATTGTTTTGGGAAATGATGTACAGTGTACTCGGAGACTTCAATGGAAAGTTTTTTATTGTGTACGTTCACAATATCCTAGTGTATTCAAGGACAAGGGACGACCATATATCTCACTTTTCAGTAGTCTTGCAAGCACTCAGTGATGCAAGACTTAAAATCAATGTGATGAAAAGTGAGTTCTTCAGTCACACTATGGTATTTCCTGGCAGGCGCCAAACAGAGAGTAGATGACAAAACGAAGAGTACCAAAGAAGACAGCGTGCAGCGAATCAGGTCTGTTGGGAAGCCCCACGACGTCCTTTCACTTTGTGTATTTATAGGACTCGCAGGGCACTTCCGAGCATTTGCAAAGGACTAGGCCAGGAAGACCAATTGCCTCGTAACCTTGACATAAAAAGGTGTTCCGTTCTTGCGGACGTATAAATGTGAAATTAACCTTGTAGAGCTAATTACCACCATTTCGTATGACCCTGTATTGACGTTCGCAGATTTTACCTTACCATTCAAACTCTAAATCGATGCTTCCCACCAAGAAGCTGGGGATGTTTTTTACCACAGAAATGACAAGGAGGATGTGACTCGACAACTACAAGTGATCAGATATTTTTAATATGGGATTACCGAAACCCAAATTAATTATTACATCACAACAAAAGAAGCATTAGCAGTTGTTAAGGCCTTGAAATATTTTAGAGCACACTTAAAAAGGAGATGTTTTATTTAAACTGTTCACCGACAGCCCGGCATTCCCCTATCGTAGGCTTCTCGCGCAGCCAAAGGGGAGAATTGCGCGCTAGATAAGCGAAATTCAACAGTACACGTTTGATGTAGCTCATCGCCTGGGACAATGTCACCAAGATGCTGATGCAATGTCCAGATTACACATTCATCTCATTCGTTTTATTACCTCAAAGGTCCCGGTTGGTATATTACATGAGGGAGTGGGTATTACAAAGGCTAACAATATAATGGTAGTTATGATGGGATAGTTTCGATGAGCCGTTTAAATGCTTGGGTGTCGATGATGGTGGTGACTTCGGTGGGCAGGTCATTCCAGTCTTGGGCTGTGCGCAGGAAAAACTATTGATGAAAGGTCACAGTATGGGCTTGTGGTGGATATACTGCGTTACAGTGACTGTCGCGGGAAATGCAGTGGGCTCTACTTATGTATGGGTTATCTAAAGGCAAAGAATGGAAGAATTTATGATAAAGGTTAAGACGTGCGATTTTGCGGCGCTTAGCCAGATTGGATAAGTTATTCTCTGCTTTTAGTGCCGAGATGCTTGATGTGTATGAATAGTTAGACAGTATAAATCGTGCCGCATGGTTCTGGACAGATTGAGGGCGTAAGTGAGGTTAATGTGGTGAAGGTCAAAAATTGCGTTAGCATATTCTAGCTTTGGCCGGACAAAGGTTTCGAAGGCAACTTTTTTAATAGAAGGAGGAGCGAGCGAAAGGTTACGGCGTATATACCCTAGAGTACGATTAGCAGAATTGATTATGTGGTTAATAAGACAGGTCCAAGTTAGGTCACGCGAGATGTACACACCAAGATATTTAAATGAATTCGACTTTAGTAATCTGGTTGTTATTGATGCTGTAGTTATAAACAACGTAATGTTGACGATGGTGAATAGACATTAACACAGTTTTAGTTACATTCAAGGACATGAGCCAAGTGTTACACCAGTTCTGAATGCGGGTGTGGTCACATTGTAGTATGGAATGATCAGAGGGGTTATTAATTGCGCGGTAAACAACACAATCATCTGCGAATAGACGGATGTGAGAAGAAATATTACAGGGGTGGTCAATAATGTATATCAAGAAGAGGAGGGGACCAAGTACGGTACCTTGCGGTACGCCTGAAAGAACGGGTGCTAGAGATGAAGAGCGTGAGTTAGCATAAACAAATTTCTGACGGTTGGTTAAAAATCCTCGTATCCAGTTTAAAACACAAGGGTGGATTTTAAGATGGGATAATTTTAATAAAAGACGACCATGGGGGACCTTGTTGAATGCCTTTTCGAAGTCTAAGAATATTGTGTCAGTCGGAATGTTACGGTCTAGGTTTTACGTGTGAATCATGCAGAAAAAGAGCAAGTTGAGTGTCACAGGAGTAATGTTTGCGAAAACCGTGCTTACTTGGGTGAAAGAAATTTACAGATGTTAAGAAGTTAGCAGTATGCGAGTATATGATATGCTCCATTACTTTAGAAGAGACGCTTGTTATAGAAATTGGACGGTAGTTACTCGGCGATGCTCAGCTTCCTTTCTTGAAGACTGGGATGACCTTGCCCACCTGCCAGTCATGTGGAACTGAACCGCTGTCGAGTGATTCCTGAAATATGAGCGACAAAAACAAGCTACACGCATGTTTAGTATTTTTTTAGCACTTTAGCATTGATGCCATCTACTGCCGTGGATGATGAGTTATTCAATGATTCAATGACTGACTATGCCGCATGAATCAAATGTGATGCTTTGCATCAGCGGATATGCGGAAAATGAAAGATCGGGTAAAATGTCGGGTGGCTCATTAGTAAAAACAGAACTAAATACTGTGTTAAGAGAATCAGCAATTTCATTCTCAGGAATAGGAAGGCCAAAGCTATTATTAGGTGAAATCTCACTACATTGAGAGGGGTTAATTGTTTTCCAAAATCGCTTCGGGTTATTTTGCAGCATAGCTGGTAGGATGTAAGAATAGAACTTGTGCTTAGCTTCGATGGTTAGTTTTATAATATTCTTCTCCAGTGCGTAATAATTCTGCCATGTGGAAAGCACAGTTAGCTCGTTGGCAGCTCGAAATAGGCGTTTTTTTCTTATTATTTAGTCGTTTGAGGGATACACTGAACCATGGGGAATTCTTTTTCTCTGTTATTGTGATGGTAGGAATATGAATAACGTATAAGACGCTGCATCTCTGCTTTGAAAAGCAACCAATTAGACTCGAGAGAATTTAGCGGAAAATTAGCGGAAAAAGTGTCAAAGTATTCTGTTAATCTTCTTTTTATGCTAACGTAGTCTCCTTTATCGTAGAGGGTAAGTGTTTTTCGATTTTTTTGTTTCTTTAGTACGTTGCAATAAAAAGAGGCATGCACTGTTAGATGATCACTCAAGCCGCGCAAAAGGTGATAGGCGTGAAGTTATCAGGATGCGTTGTTAACACAAGGTCCAAAACGTTGGACGAGTGATCAGTGATGCGCGTGGGATCAGTGACGAGCTGCGTTAAGCCGAATGTTATGCATGTGTTTAGGAAATCGCTTGCCGAGCTGCTGTTAGTGAAGAAGCGGGA
The DNA here is from genome assembly GCA_013436015.1 of Rhipicephalus annulatus. Classification (NCBI taxonomy): domain Eukaryota; kingdom Metazoa; phylum Arthropoda; class Arachnida; order Ixodida; family Ixodidae; genus Rhipicephalus; species Rhipicephalus annulatus. Next base: position 20,694 of record WOVY01005842.1, on the reverse strand, counting down.
TCAGACCCGTCAATGGAGGGAAAATTAAAATCGCCGAACAAAAGGACAGGGCTATTAGGGTACTTGTTTAATAATGTGTTCAGACCTTCATGAAATAAAGGCGTGAATGAACTGTCGGAATTAGGGGGCCGATAGCAGACACCAATGAGGATGTGCGGGTGTGTGGCTGTGCATCGAAGCCAAACCATTTCGAATGGTGAAGGAAGGTTTACAAGTGAACAATGCAGATTCCGGTTAGTGGCGAATAATACACCGCCACCGCGCGAGTAATCGCTCTTTCTTTCCGGTATATGTCAAAGTGTGAAAGAAAGGGGAGAATCTAGGAATTATCGACGGATGTGTTAAGCCACGTTTCTGTTAATAGTAAGACATCGCATGAAGATGAGCCTATTAAGCTGCACAGTGCATCGCGTTTGGGGATTACACTACGAGTGTTAGCCAGTAAAAATGAGAGGGGCTGATTCCGTGAAGAAGGTTTATTTCGAGATCTCAATGATGGCTATTGGCGTTCTTCAACTACCCTATTAGTAATGCGGTCGTAATAGTAGGTTTTATCATTCATGATAAGCTTTTCATGACGTAACCTGTATCGCATGTTCTGGGCCCTTCCAAACTCGGAGAGGCGTTTATGGGCAAGGCGCGTGCTGGGGGAGAGGTCTTGCGCGACGGCATAGCCTGTATTTTTGAATTTGCGCCCCGAAGACGAGATGCGCTCTTTATCTTTAAAGTGAGCGAATTTCACGATTATAGGCCGGCGTTTTGCCAGTTTGGTAAGACCCGATGCGGTGTGCACGCTCGATATCGCGCGGTTCTACCTGTATGTCTAGGATTTGTTTACAATGCTCGATGACAATTTTTTCGGAATCAAGCCATGTTTCCTTAGGTTTATCTTCTATGCCGTAGAAACAAGGTTCTTTCTTCTAGATCTATTTTCAGCCTCATTCATCCGGGTAGACAGTGCATTTATCTGTGCCGTATTTTCGGTACATGTTTCATTCACTTTAACTAATTCAGCCTGCATGTCATCGATAATAGCACAAGATGTCTCGATTTTGTCGAGCCGTGCTTTAATTTCACTGAAAGTTTATCATGATCAGCCAATTTCTTTCGATCGACTTATCTGCGCCAGCATCACCGTCTGCCCGGATTGCAGTTCAATCAAAACTTTCAGAATTTCTTTGTCGGGGCCGGGATTAGATTCAACATCACCAGCTAGCAAGACAACGCTTAGTAACATATGAGAACAATCACTCACAATGGAACAAAACGCCGTGGGCCCGGCAGCACCAGGAGTGCTCGGTGACTAGTTGGTTTTGCGTAAAGGCAATAAGAGTTCATTACCTGCACCAGGAAGAAGCGAGGAACGTTAGCACGGGCCATCGTTAGCGTGCTGCCGGACCCACTGAAAGGAGTGTTGCTCTGAGCTTGCTTTTTAACCAAATCCCACGCATGCGTGGAATGTGCAGGGGAGGTTCCGGTGTTCAAATGGCCGATACGGTCGAAGGCCGGGCACGAAGTGCGCAGACCGGGATGCTCCGAAGACAGGTTGATTTGAGGACCAGAACAGTCCCACCGCATGATCCTCGGGCAGCAGAGGCGTCGCGTCCGGCCTTGGCCTGACAGCAGATGGTGGGAACGGGGTACGGTGGCCGGAAGGCTCCAGTAGCTGCAACCTCCAGAGTCCGAGAAACTGCACAAGGAAGAACGAGGAACGTTAGCACGGGCCATCGTTAGCGTGCTAACGGACCCACTCATACTTTTGCTGCCACTCATACTCGTGCTAGCGTGCTGCCCGACTCACTCATATGTAGATCTCATAGGTAGATGTAGGATGTATTAGATAGATAAACTGTTTTATTAGGGAAACAGAAAACCAAAAGTCCCTGGTTGAAAGATTAGACGATGGGGAGGGATGAGAGGCCCACACTAAATCACACGCACCAATCCGCTGCTAACAATAGCTCTGTGAAACTTCTTTCATTGCCTCAACCATAGTTTAGTTGCCGCGATTGAGTACGGAGGGTTCAGAACAAATGTCGGCGAAATAAAAGCATCAAACGACAAAAGAGTTCACTGTTCGGCGAGTTTGCGTTCAAGTAGCCTTCCTTTCTGAAAATTACGTGCGCCGGGGCACGTTTGCATTTACAAAGTTGCTTCTGGTTGCCTTTGAAGATCTAAGCAGGACTTGCTTACCTTCTTATCAATACTCATCGCTCGAACCTAATCGCATACGAGTGGTTTTCTGCACGCCAAGAACTAGAGCAATCATTTAAAAGATGCATTCTGCACCTAGAAAAAATTCCTCAGCTGTCATTTCTGAATATAGTTGTTAAATTTATGACAGTGGACAGTAACCTTGAAACAGTTCTTGTGAGCGTAAAAATATTGCTTTTCCGATCACTTTCTTACATTCTGGAAATTTCCTTTCGCTACGTCCGTGACATGTTCATAGTAAACTAGAACTATTTCAAAAAAAAAAAAAAAACGCCAAGCCTGCGCGGTAGGCGCAGGACAATCACAGCGAAAGCTAGAAGAGCGGCCTTTCAGAGCCTTTCCAAAACACTCATTGGGTAACTACTGCAAGCAAACTTGCTTGGTGCCCACTAGGGTATTATAATAAACTTTTCGGTAGTAGGCCGACAACTATGCTATTTTTGTCATTCTTCTGAGAAGCGTGGTATCCGCTTTAAACTTGCTTTGAATTTTGTGCCAATTGTTTATGCAGTGGCTGACGACGATGATGAATTAAGGCTGAAGTGGGTAGTGCCACTGTTAATAGGGAAACAAGAATAAGCTTCTGTAATGGGTTGGAGCATTGGATGGCCCACTCGTTACGCTAATCACATTGTGCGACGACTGGTTGTTATTTCGCTGTTGTAAAACGCTTTATAAGCCGTATTACCGCGATTGCTTTCCCGACATCTAGCCTGCCTAACGCAAGTTTGACAACAAGTCACAAGCAACGGACTACCTCAGTGGAGAATACTGGGCTGGCTTCCAGCGGACCCAGTTTGGAGTCCCACTGTGCCAATGGTGCTAGGTCATGCCTGCCTAAGGCAAGTTTGACAACAAGTTACAAGCACCGGTGTAACTCAGTGGCAGAATATTGGGCTGGTACTAGCGGACCCGGGTTCAAGTCCCACTGTGCCATCGGTGCCATCGGTGCCATCGGTGCAAGGTTTTTTTCTAATTTCGCGCAAGGTGCTTACGCACACTAGCGGTGGCGGCGGACAGCATGCAACTGCGCGTGAGCCGAGTTGTGGTCTCACAACAGCTTTCGTTGTAAAACACAGTAGGTTCTAGTTTCACTGACAGTGTGCTTCCAAGTTAAAACACTTCTGCTCGGTATGACGTTGTTGATGATGATAATGTTTTGTGTTTTGTGGCGCAAAGGCAGTCTTGTGGCCAAAGAGCGCTAGCTCATTGTACTAGATGTATGGACAATGACTTTGATAAGCGGCTGTATAAGGGACCTAATATTCTTCACGCTAAGGCAGGGGAAAAACATAGAATAAATAAATTCACGACCGCCTATTGAAATGTGTGCAGTGTCAATGGGTGACAAAAGTTTGTGATAGTAGAAACCGTGGTGGACATTTATGGCATTAGCCCAAGTGCCTCGATCATTCACACCCTTACGTCCAAGGGCTGTCAGGCAAGTGCTTTGTTTAGTGTAGCCACCGCAGCCGAAGCCTCTCTGGAGAGGTCGTGCTACGGAATGACGGGATACATCACGTGAACGGTACGGATGTCTCTCAAAATAGCCAAAAACGATTTATGTGTGAAAAGCGACTCCCTACCAACGAACTTTGCAGGATGAATTTGTATATGTTGTCGGTAGGGTAATAGAAAGTGTTGTCTTGTCAGCGTGTCTGATTGTTCACACAGGATTAAATTGTGAAGTACAGTGACTGTTTCTCCACATCTGTCGAACAAATGTAGATCACCACCAGACATAAGAAATGAATGTGTTGTGTGTATATAAATCCTGTTCTTAACCTTGTAAGTGTCACTTCTGTGTGGCGTGATTTTGATACTGGCGGCCAATGACCAAGTTGCGGCTTCATAACACTCAGTTTATTACCTTGAGTGCGTTCCTTGTGCTCTGCCCATAACCCCTGAGCTTTGGCTTAGAAAAGACTTCAAATGAATAGGAGGAAACAATATCAAAGTATTGGTGGTAGCGGCTTCGTTGGCATATTCAGCTAGCTGATCCACCAAAGCGCCGCCTTATTCGTCGCGGTGTCTTGGCACCCACCAATACTACAACATGTTGTTTGGATGAGTAGACTGTGCGTAGAATTGAGACAAGGAACACGTTTTTGTGCGTTTCAGAGTTTTCAGAGCTTTCAAAACGTTTAGAAAATCTGTGTATATTATGGCCTTTCGTAGTTTTATTTGTATAATGTGTTTAACGCCGCTAGTATCGTATAAGCTTTGCGAGTGAAAATGCTTAGATCAGAATGTAGTACTCCAGCTTCCGAAAAATATGGACCGATGGCTGCGTACGACACGGATGTGTTGGACTTTTAAGTATCTGTAAAGAACTCAGGACATGTGTATTTATGTTATAGTTCAAGGAAGTATGTCTGAATATGTGCAATAGGAGCGTGCTGTGTAACCTCCAAGAAAGACACATCACAATGTATCGCTTGCCACTGCCATGGTGGCATGCATGGTGCTGGAGCCAACAAACAGAGTTCAAGGGGCGCACCAGTTTCATTCGCTAGACCCCTCACACAGAGTGAGTAGGGCTGTCTCATAGAAGGCCGCTTTTGAAACGCAGCAGAACTTTACATGTCATTTATTGTAGAATGCGAAGGGTGTTCCTTTTCTGCGCTCCCATTCAGAAAATATTTAAAACACATGTAACATGTCTGTAGATAGAGGGACCATTCATTTGATTTCACGTACAGGCTCTCCACGGGGCTAGTAAGAAAACCACCTGTAGACAGACGGATGCCTAGATGATGAATGGTGTCAAGCATTTTAAGTGCAGTAGGTGCCGCAGAGTGATATGGTATTGCCCGATAGTCTAGGTGGATACGTATGAGGCCTTTATACGAATTCATAAAGCACTTCTTGTCAATTCCCCATGCAGTGCATGACAACACTTTTAGTTAGAACATTTATGGTTTTTATGCACATGTTTTTCATATACTTGATGTGTGGTATAATGCTTAGCTTAGTGTCCAATTTAAGGCCTAAGAATTCATGTTCAGTATAAACAACAAGACGTTGCCCATGCAGTTGAATATCAGGTTTGGAATGAATGACTCCTTTTCTGGAGAACAAGACACACGTGCTTTTCTGTGCATTCAGCTGGAACCCGTTATATTCTGCCCAATTTGAGACTTTCTTCAAACAAGCTAAACCTGCCGCTCACACATGGCCAGATTACAAGACTTGAAACGAAGCTGGACATCATAGACATATGTACAGTAAAACACATTACGAGGAATGAGCAAGTGCAAACAATTCATTTTCTTAAGAAAAAGTGTGCATCTGAGTACAACACCTAGCGGCACACCTGTTTCTTGGAAAAATGTTTTGGAAAAAACGCTGCTTACTCGAACATGGAATGTCCAATTAGACAAGTAACTTTAGATTATGGTGAACATTCTGCCGTGCACGCCAAGGTAGGACAAGTCTCTTAATATTTTAAAGCGCCATGATGTATCATATGACTTTTCAATGTCGGGGAACACAGAAAAAAAGTACTGCGTGTGGATGAAAGCATCTCTGATCTGCGCCTCGATACGAAAAAGGCGGTCGGTGGTGGATCTACCCTCTCAAAACCTGCACTGGAATTGGTCGAGCAAATTGTTTGTCTCAAGGAAATGTATAAGTCAGCAGTTTATCATTTTTTCGAAAAGTTTGCACAGGCAGCTTATAACTGCAATTGGCCTATAACTTGAAACTGAAGGGTGCATGCCCTGTTGCCAAACGGGAGTAACAATAGCTTCTTTCCAGGAAGTAGCGATAGCGACAGAGAACCAGATAGCATTGTACAAACAAAGTAAGATTGTTTTTGTTTCGATTGGCATGATTATTAACATTTCATACACCACATGATCAGAACCTGGGGCGGAATCAATAGAGGAGTTCAGTGATTTTTAGAGCTCAGCTAAGCTGAAATCTTGGTTGTACGCCTCACATCTTGTACATTTGTGTTCAAGTTATCGCTTTTCTAGTTTTGTGCTGTATTTATGGAAAGCATCAGTATAGTGTGATGAGCTGGACACCCACTCGAAGTGTGTTCCGAGGAAGTTCGCCTGATCTTCCCAGTTGTCACCCTGTGTGTTTACGAGTGGGAGTGTGTGTACTTGTCTTCCTGCTACCCTGCCAAGCATGTTCCACACTTTAGCCTCCTGCTTATTTGAACAGAGCCCTGAAGAAAACATCAACCTGATTTCTCTTTTGGCTTCCCGGCGCGTTATCCTGCCCCGAGACTTTATTTTTTCAAAAATGTCAAGATTTTTGTCTTCAGAAAGCTCCGAAGCAACCTCCATGCTTTGTTTCGCTGCTTGCGCACATTTCGGCACTCGGAGTTTCACCATGGGACACGTAGTTTTCCGGGGTGTCCATTCGTTTGTGGGATGCATTTTGTTGCTGCATCAATGAAAAGCGCCGTGGAATAGTTGACACGAGCATTCATGTTTAAAGTACGTATGTCTCGCCAACTTAAATGAGGGATGGTATAAACTGTTTTCCATGGGCTTTGCCTAATATCCATTTGAAAACCTGCGGCGGGCATTCAGTGGATGTAGGTGTGCTCAAACCTACGGGAAAATGATTACTTCCGTAGAGATGAGTGATGACTTTAGAGGAGTAGAGGCACAAGCGATGAATATAATATGCTTAGGTCTAAGAAGAATAGGTATTGTTAGAGGGGTTATAGTAGGTTGGTTCTTTTCGATTCAGGAGACACGCGCTGGAAGAGAGAAGAAACTGTGCAATCGGTTGAATTCGGGCCTCACAACGAGAGTCACCCCGTAGCCTGCTATGCGCATTCACATCTCTAAGGAGAACAAAAGGTTCGGGAAGTTCATCAATTAAGGACTAGAGGTCATGTGTTTGTAGGTTATAGCTCGAAGGTTCATAAAGAGTGAAAATTGTGATCAGTTTGTTGAAAAGCACAGCTCAAACAACCATTACCTTAAGAATGTTTGGAGTTTAAGTGTGTGCATGCAATACCTTGATTCACTGTTATGGCAACATCTCCGAATGATGTCACAGCATCGTCATGGTACTTTCGCAAAATAGCGTATTTACGTAGAAAGTTGGTGCGTTTTGGATTAAGGTGGGCTCCATGTACACGCAACCTTTTTGGTGAGTGTTCGTGTGAAAGTGTTTGGACATCGTCAAAGTTCCTGAGAAGACCCCTGACATTCTATTGTTTAAATTGAGTGTTCATGTTGAAAGTAAAGTAGCGCTTTGTGTACGAAGAGTGAGAGGCTGTTACTGGCTGGAAGTTTGAATTAAGTACTAGGGCTGTCAGAAGGCCCCATTATCTGCCTTTTTGTGTTTTCTTGATGCGCTCAAAGGAGTCACGCCGCTCTTTTCGCACCAAAGGTGCCAAAGTATCTATTGCCTCCTTGGGGGCACTAGATTCCCGCACGTGCGAGCTAGTAGTCCGAATTCCGGCCTTGGCCTGGTGAGGCGAGGCCTTGAGACCTGAGAACCCTGGAGTGTCCAGTCTCTGTTCAGGAGTAGGCAGAGTAGTCTTGGCAACAGCTGCCTTAGGGGCAGGTGCCACAACGGCCGGGTCTAATGATGTCAGAAGCAAAGAAAGCTGCCCTAACAAAATAAAAGTTCATGCAGAGTCAAGATGTGACAATATCCGCAGTCACCTATGCCACATTTAGGTTTTTCCTAACATGAATTATGACGTTGTTTCAAATTTTTTCAAAAAAGATAATATTTCGAAACACTAAAATATTAAGACTGAAGTAAACTGCGAAATTATATATATCTTGGGAATGTTAGAGGTAGGTTTCTTAATGACCGCGGGCAATTTAATTTGAAATTTCATATGTTCCTGCTAATGTAATGAAGCATTGCAAAAACCACTGACAACGGCGTAGTGTAACTTACTAAATGACGCTGAAAAGCTTCTTTTTAACTTCAAATGCTTTCAACGTAAAGTTTTCTGGTTAAGGTTAATGTAAGAACAAAAAATGAATAATCCTGTAAGATTTTATGCTATAAACCCTTCGAAGAATTTCTATTTTAATGGCACAGCTTGATGCCTGTTATTAAAATGTCTGTTCTCAAATACAGCTACAAAAGTATTAGGTCGTCCATTAATCTCGTGGCAGAAATCATGCACCACACGTCGTGTAAGCCCTACCTTCTTCTGCTGCAACCTTATGTCTTCGCAGCGTCACACCTTCTTTACGTTTAACACAGGAAACTTGCGCCTGTGTCAGGCAGGTTCTTTCGAGCGGACATTTTTTGCCGAGATAGCATTCAGTGTTCTTCATTCATCTGCTGAGGGCAACAGGAGAGAGACAAAAAAGCTTTCATTCATGCAAGCAGAAGGTATTGTCCTCACCAGGTGGAGTTTTAAGTGCAGGACCCCATTGGCTCGCACCACACCAAGTGCCAGCTAGATCGGGCGATGCTGCTTTACTGTCTCTGAGCTGGTCAACGCAGTCTCTCACAAGAATAGGGTGGTAGCCTGGTGGTTGTGGAACTCCCCAGTGCCGCGATACACCGTGGGGCTCACTCCACAACAACGGCAGTATGGGGTATTGTGTGGGATGGAAGAGATGAAAGAATTGTTTAATGCCAGATGTTCGCACTGTTATAACAGTGCAAGTATAGTGCATGTTCTCGCAATTTGCCCTTCATACAGCAATGCAAGCAGATACGTAGAATCCTGGGAGGCTATGTTATGCAGCCACGACGCCGAATAACAATGCGAATTGGTAGATATGTGTAGATTAACGTCCCAAAACTGCTATAAGTTTATGAGAGATGCCGTTGTGAAGAACTCCGGAAATTTCGACCACCTGGGGTTCCTTAATTTGCACTTCATTCTCACGACACAGGCCTACAAAATTTTAACCACCCGATGAAAGACATTTCACCGAACTCTCCCTGAACACCACCGACTCCGAATGAATTCCGGCCAATGGCTAAGGAGATGAAAGGCGGCAGAGGCCAGAGGCGGCTCTACCGTCATTCTCGACAGGTGCAGATAAGTGTTATATCTCTGTCTTTGTGCCGAAGAATACGTTCAGTGTGCCCAGAGATATATTTAGGTAGAATCAAGCCCAGAAATACGTTCAGGTAGAATTGAAAAATATTTCAAGATACGATGCTCATCTGAAGTAATTTTAATAGAGTGATTTCTGTCGAGTACGTAAAAATTAATGCAAACCTGTATATATAATAAATTCTGGTTGGGAAATTGATGTAACTGCACGGAATGAACGCACCAAGTTGATGCTGAAGCTAAATATGAAGTAGGGTCACAAAAGTCACATAGATCCAACATTTTGTTTGCGTACTGTTTAACGTATGAAAAAGAAAAAGGTATGTATAACCTTAACAGACAAGAAGGGAGCAGAGTGGATTAGGAAACAAACCGGGGTTAAGGATATCATAGTTTAAATAGAGATGAAGAAATAAACATGGGCACGGCATGTAGCACGTAGAAAGGGATAACTGCTGGGTATTAGGGTAACTAACTGGATTCCTAGAGAAGGCAAGTGTGTTAGTGGGAGACAGAAGATTAGGTGGGCAGTTAGAAGCTTGGGGGTATAAATTGGCAGCAGCAAGCACAGGACCGAGTGGACTGGAAGAACATGGGAGAGGATTTTGGCCTGCAGTGGGCGCAGTCAGGCTGATGATCATGATAATGATCATGATGATAATCATGATGATGATGATGATGACGATAAAAGTATTCCATGAATTCATTCTCACTGGCGTCAAGTACGACCGTCCCTTGAACATTTCTGTTTTCTGAGAATAGTGTGGCGCGAGCGTACGTTCACCACTTAGTGTCTGCCAGCGTTAGGTCTGTTAAGACGTTTATTAGCAGGCAACCAGTGATCATACGCTATGGCGACAGTCACGGCAAAGCACGTACTCTCAGAGCGAGCGGCGTCCTCCGAACTCTGCAATGGGTCGAACTCTTGAGTACCTTCTAGTGGGGCTACCCAACAAGGACACCGCTCGCGCTGAGAGTTCGTGCTTGGCCGTGATTGTCGCCAAAGCGTATAATCACTGGTTGCCGGATAGTAAACTGCTTAACAGGTTTAAGAATATGATGCCATTATGCTCGATCATGGCTTTACTGTATAAGAACTAAGGCTGTTCTTGACTTCTGTAATTCCAATACTGCTCACTCAGAGAGGTGATCAACTTTTTGTCTGTTTTGATATCTTTTCCACAGGCATTAGACACAAACGTGCTATACTTCTCTAAGGATTCAGTACTGAGAGCATACGCGCACCTCTGATTGGAACTTTGTGTTAGCCGTAAGAAATATGGTACCTCTAATGTCCTCAAAGGCTGGTTCGCATGTGAAATATGTTGGCCCGTCTGTTGTTTAGTTTGACAACTGTTTTCCCGGAAAGCGGATTGCCTGCATAATATGCAGGTGACCAGGTTGCTGACTATGCAGGTCGCTGAGGGCCCTCACAATGCCGCGTCACTTCGGTGTGACGTAAAGATTCACGTAAGTGACTGAGCAGCCAACAAAGACGTTTCGCGTTTCTCATTGCGAACGGGGTTTTGTTTTGCCTAGCCACACACAGCTTTCGAGTTAAAACATACATCGGCAGCGTAGAACCAACGAATGCAAACAATTATTATAACAATCAAAGCAAAAGTCGAACCCAAGCTTCTGCGTGGAATTGAAGTATTCTACCACAGAACCACGCCAGCTCTTGAAACTGCTTTGGAGCGAAACTCAATGCAGGCGTAATGTTGGTATAACAACAACTGTGTTCGTGGTACTGGCTATCTAGGTTTATAAACATTACACATGTAGTCCTATGATACAGGTGCTATGTCGGGTTAGCGTTAATTGTAGTTAGGCAACATTCACTGAAGTTGGTGTACATAGAACTATGTGGAACTACTACGCTTACAAACACAAGCGCTCCACATCACCATAACCGCTTCTGATGTTGATAACGCCTATCTTGCTCTTAGCATCGTCTCGTAACTCAAAACTGGTTATGTAATACTATAAAATTAACGTGACTGTTCAAAATGTGGCTATGGGTGAAACATTTGTGCATATCCTTAGGGTCCATTGTTACCTCAATAAAAAAAACACACGCTACAGTCGCCTTACCTCGACATGCTTTGCATTACATTGTTTCCCATTGTATGTGAGATATGCCGAACTTTCAGTGCTCATTTGATATGTAGGATAACCTACTTCTAATGGGGGTGAGGGCAGCTCACCCTGGATACTGAGTGGTTAGAATTCCGGCTCACTTAAAAACTGTGGTTTATAGCCGAGTCCAGAATGGGTGATCTGCAAAAACGAGGCCCCATGCAGTAGTTGTCGCCAAGTCCTAGCCATGTATCCAAACGCATTTTTCGCTGCGTGTAACTGCTTTACTGGTAGTTTTAAACATGTGAGTTAATTAACATAATTTTTCTAATCAATATCATTGACCCTTACACCTGCTTCAGCCATTGTGCCATCCTTTTAAATTATAGTCAATTATCTGTGCAATAAAGTGTATATAATTTAATTCTGGGATCTCAAGCATGTTTCGACTGCAATGTTGGCAGAATTCAGTCAAAAACCACCATAGCAACGTCACCAGATGATCGTAACTTCAAAAAATTGTGACGGGGGATTACAGTGAAGTACCCATAGAAGAGCCAAACAGCCAAGCAGCCAAAATGATTTTATTGCGATGGCATTTATATGGACACTCTCGGCTTGATTTTGCCGCCGGCGTGGGCGTCGACGTCACGCAGCGTATATGTATACGTATCTGTATATATGAAAACGCAAGAAAGAAAAAATTATAAAAAAACGCTCTGCGATGCACAGAATTGAACGTGGGACCTTTGCGTCGTGAAAGCGAGGCGTTAACCATTGAGCCATCCGGAGCACATCCGTCGCATCTCAAACGGCAAGCTAGTTATAGCTACCACTTACTGCTGTTCATGAGCATCTCGGGGGGGGGGTGATTGTGTTTTTTGGCAATACCAGCAAGATGGTGCAATGTGCGCGCGTCGTCACATCGCGCGGCGGTGCCCGCTCTATATTCGCGCAATTTGCCCGGCTTAGAAAAGCCGAGCTGCGCTCCCTCACGCGCACTTATCTCGCGGCGGAGAGGAGGGGAAGGTCGTACGCCTTGGCTGGCCTCGGGCTTTACCTGGAACAATTCTGCTGTGGTTACCAGGTGCACGAAGGTCACTGCAATCAATGCAGTCTCCGTTTTCAAAAACCGCGCTATTTTGAAACACAACAAAGTAACAAATGAGATGCTTATTCGCGTGCATTCATACCTGTGAGTACGTTTGTGCGTCATTTGTGCGTGAGTAATGCGGGTCATGTTTCGATCTGCTTTCCATTCTGCGCGTGACCTTTCAATTTGTTGCTACCGCGTTCATTGCCTCGCTTTTCCAGCAAAGCTGTGAATTTTCATGCTGCCATCGGCCTAAGGAATTTGCCAAATTAAAGCAAGTTAGCTAAACCTCGCAACCCCGCTCCTATTTGCTCTAACTGCGTCCTATATGAATTGTTCTGCTTTCTTTAGAATTTGACTGGTTTCTTCAATTGAAATACTTTTATTTTTGTTTGAAAACTTCCTAAAGATTTTAGTTCTTTGTTTTGAAAATTCCATTGAATGCTTGATATCGACGATTGGCACATGCAATAGGCTAAGGGCCTCATTCCCGTGCCACAACTTGGGATGAGTTTGTACTTCTGGCCCAAATGGCTATGAATGACAAAGGAACTATATAACAAGATAACACCGTTTTCGCGTGCAGTATTTGGCGGCTATTTAAAGGTGGCTAAATGAATTGCCGCCTTTACCCAACTGCGAATATTAAGGGCCTTTTGCCAACCAAACACTGTACGTGCCCTCTGACTCCAAGGGTAAAAAGGATATAGAGATTCTGACGACATCACAGATGAAAGGGATAGAACTGCGCTTGAATTTATTGAAAACAAAGGCATTAATTCGTAGCCCAGGCCATGCCCGAATAGTGATCCTCGGCACACAGGCCATTGAAAGGACCTCCCATTGAGGACCGATATTGGAAATGCACCACTTTATTACGGGATTAAATGGCATCGCGACCGGTAGAGGCACGCCGCAATTATCGACTCCAATGTAAGAGTCCCTCCTGTAATTCTTGTTCCATAAAACATGAGGACGAAAACGGGTTTATGATTTCTGATAAACTTGTAGCCTTTGTTTGAGGACAGCAAGTTCAAATAACTCTATTGGGAAAAGCTGTCGAAGCGACGATGTTTCAAAGGGAATCAATATCGATTCATACCCTCCGTTAATAGATGAAGTGGCGAAAGGAGCTGGAATCGTCATTTATATAAATGGAGCTAAAACGCTCTGTCGAAAAAGCAAAAAGCTTTTAACTAAATACTAGAGTCGTAGCCTTCGTGAGCGTTACGCGCATTTTACGGGTTTACACTTATGAGACTCACAAAATACTTATGCAAGTGATGGTGACTCTAAGGATAATGTGGGCAGTAATTAACAGCCTTAATATTTGAATTTTGATTGGCTAAGAGGGCCTCTGATACATTTAGACTTCAAGAAATAGCAGCGTGTGAAGTTTGTGGTCGGTTACAGCTTTAGATGTCGGCGGCATTTCCTCCTCAAAAGCGCATGAACCAGCACCAGTGGGCATGCACTCTGGACTGACTTCATGGCCCGAATAGCTAGTGACCATGCCTTCGGATTGCTGAGGGCATAAGAAGCATAAGGTCTCTTGCATTTGTTTTTTTGTTTATCTGTTGTCATGCCTCGTTAGTGCCTTCTGACGCTTTCGATGATCGCGCAGTTCGTTTTGAAACACTTCTTTCTGCTTTTGTCTTTTTATTCTTGTTCTTTTAATAAACCTGCCAGTTGCCAAGCTTTCGCAGTGTCCACTTATAGTCCTGTCGTTTGAGCAGTTTTCAATAACATAAAGCGATACCATCAAGTCCAGCTATCAACTTGCGCGTCGTAAGACGGACTGATTGCATTGGCGTGGGCAGTGTTTCCCTTCAACTGGGAGCGAAGGCTCATCGCTGCGTCCCCCTTGCCCCTCATTTGGTTAGAAAAAGAAAACTGAACAATAAGGTATACAGTGAAATCTCACTTGTATGAACTACGCTTTAAGTAATATTTCATAATACCAAACTCATAAAAATCCCAGGCTGGTTTCTTAAGCACATGGAACATTTTTTCAGTCAAACGAACTTTGGAATTGTGAACATTTTAGTAAACAAACTTTCTCTTCTTACCGCGGCTCACTTGAGATCAAATAATGAAGTTCTGCGCTCTGCAGCACTGGAGTAATCAACGCATCAAGGCCCCAAATCGCCTATCCATCACCAGCGGGTCAACATCGCTCGTATACATACACCACCGAGACAAAGCAGCTCTGCGGTAGACTAAAACGAGCCACGTTCGCTTCAGTGCCTGCGCAGAGCTGCCAGAACTAGAAATTGTTTCCAGCGTTCGTCCGAAGCAAAAACAGTTCGAATAATTACAGACAGGTTAAAATCTTCTATCCGTAGCTGAAACTGTCGGAACCTCGTGAAACTCCGGATCAAAGTAACAAGCTGGCGCACAAAAACGTAGACTCCCTCGACCACTTTGACCCTCTTGCAATATAAGGGCGCCAGTCCCAATGAAAAAAAAATATGTCATAAAGCCTACTTGCCTAAAACCCATTAAGTGGGGTAGTGGAAATCTTACTTAAGCTCACACAAACATATTTACAATTTGCCTCACGTGCTGTAACTAGTGTTGGGTATCAGCTCGCGGCTGTATCTGCGCAGAGTTGATAGCCGCCGCGGACAAGGCGACGGTGAATTCGCGCAACATTTATGTACAATATAAACGAATGCGTTACATATACGGCACGGTGGCCGACAGCTCATTGGGCCCACACCGAGGTCCGACTATGACTCGGGACTTCTTCAGTTGCACTCTCGCTTTCGCGCAGCTTGATTCTTTTATAGCCCTTGGTGAACCCATGCATCAGCCAGTAGTTCGAAGCCTTCAATCAGGAACCACCGTGAGTTGCTGGTTGGAATCGGACCCGTCGGTCAGGGGGCTTGCTACACGTTGCGTGAGAGTTTGCCGTCGGTTACGTCAGGCGCAACACAAAAAATGCCATGAATTACATAAGGCTGTCGCTTTGGTTGATGGCCCTTGCATCAGGCGATCCAACTTGAATACTTCACTGAAGCAAGGCTGTTTGGATGGGACTTCCACGCATAACACCAGGGATCCTAATTTTATTGAAATTGTTCTTCCAGTTGGCCTAGAAGGCAGTGAAGTGATTTAAATTGGTGATTCATGGTTGTGTACAAGAGCATTATTTTTTAGCTTTTGCAACATGGTGTTATCGTCGAAAAAACATAACGCGTCTTTCATGACATCAAGCTTTGCTGCACAAGCATGAAATATATATTCCTATAATTATATTTGTACGTAAATTTAGATAGTTCTGTGAGATTTTTTTCTTTCATAAACAAGTGGGTAGAAACGCTGCAGTGATAATGCGGAGTATGCCATTGCTGAACGAATCGTTAGTTGGACAATAAGTACTATTTATGAAGCTAATCTAGCGTAGGCACATAATAAGTGTAACGTAAGCCAAAAGCTTTTAGCTTCCGCTTCCAGCACCCTACGAGTGTTTTCTTTTCTACACTGTTACCTCTTGAAGAAAAACAAAGGAACATGCTAACCATGATAAAAACAAACAAAGAAGACGTTTTGGCTTGCGGGAGTCAAAACTTCTTTACTTTAATTCATTTCAACGTGGTCTAACTCTCGCCTTCACTGTTATCACTTCAAAGCAATTTTTAACCTTGTCCTTTAAGTTTCCGCTACATCGGGGAAATAAAGTTTTAAGTTCTTTTCGCCTATTCCAGCCTAATTCCCCGCTCCCGCCCCCTTTTTTTTTCAACGCGACAAAAACACGGTTTTATTATTATTTCTATTGCAAATTGCTTTCCTGTCACCACTGAACACCACACGAAGGCAGAATCTTTCGCAGCCTCCTTTAAATTAAAAAAAAGATGTGGGATGTGCCGGTGGTGGGCCTGCATTACCACAGTAATGCAGGCCCCACCACCGGCAACCGGCATCCTGCTTTGGCCAAGGCCATTGGAATAAAAGGCAACACGCTCATCGAAAGGACCCTAGTTATTCGCTGTGTCGTGAGAAGAAGGAAGACGCTCGAGGCCATGGCTCACTGCAACATGTTCGCTGTCGAAAAGTCCCTTGTTGCCCGATTGAAAGCCAAGCGCAGCGTTCTCACAGGAAAGCTCAATTGAGGACGAAACGCTTCCAGATCCACGTACACGCGAATTAGCGTTGGTCGAGTTGCGGCCCTGTCTCGACAGGGAAGCAATCCCATTCTCAAGGGGCACAAGTTGTTTCCATGAAACTTCCAAGCCGATGATAGAGGTGTTTGTAGCAAACAAAACAAATCGCAAGGCCACAATGAATTGACTGATGACGAGCCATTGTTTGAAGTGGCGGCTCGTAGTAGAGGATGCAGGCAGTGACGTCGGGCTTATTTTTACTTCGAACAACACGCCTACCAAGATACATGAAAGCTGTCATACCGCAGAATGTACGGCCACAAAAAATTGGCAGTCCGACGTACAGTGGTAATCGATTGATATGCGAAGCCTATGAGAAATATTGATATGTCCCTCTTAAAATCAACACGAAGTTATGAAGCGGCGAGGAAAATGATGCCGTACATATTTCTGTGTCAGATTATCATGTTTTGAACGATTCATTTACCTTCATAATCTATTCACGTCACGTGATACCAATTTAGTATATGTGGATCTCGCGAAACGGCTGCGGGAACGCTATGAGGTTGGTATGTTGTCAGGTTCTTACACGACACGCGTGCCACCAGTCATATACCTTCGTCCTCTATCAACGTCACGTAACACCAAATTTGGCATATGTGAAGCAGTGAAACGGCCAGTACGTGCATCATCAGTGTGGCATGTAGTCATGTTGTTACATGACAAGCATGTCGTGGTTATCATGCTTGTATGTGCCATTTACTTGTGTCGTCAGTTTTTGCGTCGGCGTTATACCAACCTTGGTAGATGGGAAGCTAGCGAAACAGCCAGCAAGCGCATCATGAGTGTAGAATGTAGTCATGTTGTTACATGATACGCATCTCATGCTTATGATGTTTCCATCAGATCATCCTTCGTCATGCTATCACGTCCCGTAACACCAAATAGTATAAGTGAAGCTAGCAAAGCAGCCGCCAGCGCATCATGAGCGTGGCACATAGTCATTATTGTTACATGACATGCATCTCATGATTATAATGTTCGCACCAGTCACATATCTTCGTCATCCATTCACGTACTGTAATACCAAATTTGCTATAGTGTGACGCTAGCGAAACGGCCATGAGTGCATCTTGAGCGTGGCATGTAGACATGCTTGCACATGACACGCATATCATGATTTTGACTGTTAGGGTCCGTTCTTGTGTTCGTCACGCAATCTTGCCATACCATGCCAGTTTTGCAACATGCCATGTGAACGAAAACATCGCAAAAGCTGCAGGACCACAAAACATAAATCATGACATTCATGACATCCATGTCATGATTTTCATCTTATGACTCGTCAACTATGTTGTTCATACAGTGATGTTATGCCATACCAAGTTTGGTATCGATACCACTATCGAAACGGCCTGGAGAGCTAAAAGTCGTAGGCAGCAAGATAGATTAGATAGATAGATAGATAGATAGATAGACAGATAGATAGATAGATAGATAGATAGATAGATACGCTAAAAGTCGCCGAAGTTTGCTAAGAAATTCTTCGCATTAAAATCACAGCATACGTAAGGAGTGATTGACAATGAGTGGGTGTAGCGTCGAAGGTTTTATCGGCAAATCGTGAACCATCCGCGGGCCGCGTTCATCTGCCTGCCTGCTGTCTGTCTGCATGCATGTATGCACGTGATGTATGTATGTATGATGATGTAGGTAGGTATGTATGTATGTATGTATGTATGTATGTATGTATGTATGTATGTATGTATGTATGTATGTATGTATGTATGTATTATGTTCGTTCATCCGTCCACCTGTCCGCATGTCAATCTGTATGTATGTCTGTCCATCTGTTGTTTGTCGTCTATCTACTGAACACTGCAAGTACCACCATCTAGCATCTTTTCATCATATATTCCATTACCATATACATGTACCACGATCCAGCAGACCTTCCAAAGACTAAAACTAGAGCTGGCTACTACATATTGGAGACACACGACCCACGCCCTAAAGAGCATCGTCCTATCAACAATATCATTGCTGTATCATTGCAAATCATGTATTTTCAACAAAATAAAGCTATGACAAGGCCGATAGAAATGCCGCAAGGCTGTATACCATCTAATAAATAAGTTGCTCTATTTCACAATTCTAAACGTTAGTCTGCTACGTAGAGAGATATCCTAGCTTCCGCGACCGACAAGCTGTGATGCGTGAACTGGTGCGCAATATTTTTTATTAATACTTTAGTTTTAACGTCCAAAACCACCATTTAATTATGAGAGACACCATAGTGGAGGGCCCGGAAGTTTTGACTACCTGTGGTTTTTTTCGCCTCGATCTGAAATGCAGCCGCCACAGCTGCAATTCACATCCCATGACCTGCGGGTCAGCAGCCAAGCACCTTAGCCACTAGACCACTGCGGCGGGGCAAGCGCAATATTTTCCCGCTGTAGCAGATGAAAGATTGTTGTTTAACATGCGAAGCAGTCACGTGTATAGCGCCGCACGTATGAGCCTCCATTGGAACGCTCCGCAACTCGTTTTCCTCGGCGCAGGTTTTGGAGCTGTGGCAAGTAGGTCACGCCGCAGCTGTCCGTTGATGTCACGCTCCCCTCGGACGCCTCTATCGCAGGTGCGCGCTGAAGTTCCTCTCTACCTCATCCAGAGCATGGTCGCCACAGCACCCGCCGTGGCCGGCTCCCCGCCCGCTCGCAACGAACTCACTCACTTTTTCCACACTTTTTCCAGGGCCCGCAACTGCTACACGTCGAGTGGAAACACTCTTTCTGCTCACGTATCTGCGTTAAACGTACACGAAATGCTACCCACCTCCCCTGTCACTGCGTTCAAACAAACTTTAGTCGAGCAATCGCTACACCGAGTTTCGGTTCAAAGCGTTGTTCCAGCACTCACGTGTTGCCCGTTTCACTGGTTCATTGCCGTGCAAACTGCTGCTGCATCGAGGTTCCCGCAGGAATGGTCCGTAATTTCTTCTTTTTTTTTCTCTAAGAAGAGGTGGGTTCGATTCTTCATATGCTGTGGTTGCACAGTTACGCTTCGTACGGTGGAATACACAGAACGCAATGAGTGCAGGTCTACTGAGCGAAGCGACCAGCAGTGGACCATCCCGTAGTCCCATTCATAGCAGTTGACCTTCCCATTGCGAACCTCGCGATCAGCAAGCAGCATGACACTGTGGTTCTGACACTGTTACACATTATTCGATTCGAAATAAGGGCTTGGAAATAAATTTTGGATGACAGGGACGTTTTCCGTGTACGCCACTGATTATCGCACTGTCAGTGAGAGAACACTGTTTTTCACCGCCCATATGCTGTATAGAATGCAGACCATATCTAGCCATAACGTCGCATTGACAAATAACGCAGCAAATTGAACACGCCTTCAAGTGACTGACAAAAGCGTTGCACAGAGTACAAAATCTTTCTACGCCAAGTGAGCGGGCGCTTGTCGCTATGACTATTTGGCGAAGCCACTCGGTGCATCTACCCTCATATATCACACTTCCTGTGGTTTCCTACTCTTTTCGTGCTTCGCGCGTTTCACGTTGTTGTCAACTTTCAACTTTCAGACGACGGGCAACTGGAAACACACAAGAAAATGCTGACCCGCATTCGCAAAAAAAGAAAACAAAAATACTATTCCTTTTTCTGCTCACGTAAAATTTACAACGTCGCGGTGTCACGTTAGTGAGCACGTGTATCTTTGTTTATGCCCTTGCACCTTTTTTGTACATTCAACGCGACCGTTTTAAAAAAAACTTGTTCGTGTTTTGTAATATTTCCTTTTAAATTTTTTATATGCTTAAATAAAGGGACGTCGTGCACTAAAACACGAACGAAAGATTCCGCGATAATATTTTATATCTTTGTGTGGATGTCTTTTTAAAATAGAGCTACATAGACAGTCCAATATACATCTCATAAAACTTGACAATGATCTCGCTAGCAATGAGTTATTCGAAGTGCAAAAGAACGAAGTTTTATCATCAATCACATTCCGTGGACGTCAGCGTTCATTTCAGCATGCGGTCCATTTTTTCACAGTATTTTAGTTACGCTCTCGAGCCGTTGGAATGATTAGAACCACTACGGATTAAAACGATTCATTGTCGTGTATCTAGCGCATGCCATACGCAGAATATACAGTGTGTGTGTGTGTGTGTT
>WOVY01005841.1:42500-50574 GCA_013436015.1 Rhipicephalus annulatus | reverse complement strand
GCCGGGGCGGGGTTTACGACGCCGACGCAAAAGTGGGAACCGCCACTGGGATGTTGGCCGTTTTTGGCAGAGTGGGTGCTGGCACTCCGGCGAAGCGAAAGAGCGTGAATGCGCCCACGAAAGTGGCGTATTTGGACGTGCTTGACGGCGACCGCCGCAGGAGTACGAAAAACCGCGTCAGCCGGGGCGAGCGACCCACGGCGGTCTGGGTGCTTATCGCTGCTATTATAGGGGCACCCCGGCAGACGCAGAAAAAAAAAAAATTTTTTTCGACATTCTTTTTTGCTGCTCGACCTCGGGTGACCCAGGTCGCAATGGGAGCCGCGCACGAAAGCGGCGTCGCGAGACGCCTTCGCGGTCGCTAGTCGCACGAGCTCGGCAACCGCGCCTGCCGGGGCGAAGTTGGGGACGCCGACGGCTAAGTGGGAACCGCCGCTCGGAAGTTCGCCGTTTGTGGCCGAGTGAGTGCTGGCACTCCGGCGATGCCAAGGAGCGCCAATTCACGCACGATATCGGCGTCTTTCGACGTGCCCGCCGGCCACCGCCGCACGAGTACGGCAAATCGCGTCTGCCGGGGCGGGGTTTGCGACGCGTACGAAATAGTGGGAACCGTCGCTCGGATGTTCGTCGTCTTTGGTCGAGCGAGTGCTGGCACTCCGGCGAAGCCAAACGGAGCCGATTCGGGCACGATATCGGCGTCTTTCGACGTGCTCGCCGGTGACCGTCGCACGAGTACGGTAAATCGCGTCAGCCGGGGCGGAGTTCGGGACGCCGATGCGAAAGTGGGAAGCGCCGCTCGCATCTTCGCCGTTTTTGGAGGAGTCAGCGGCGGCACTCCGGTGAAGCCAAGGAGCGCCAATTCGCGCACGATATCGGCGTCTTTCGACGTGCCCGCCGGCCACCGTCGCACGAGTACGGCAAACCTCCTCTGCCGGGGCGGGGTTTGCGACGCCGACGCAAAAGTGGGAACCGCCGCTCGGACGTTCGCCGTTTTTGGCAGAGTGAGTGCTGGCACTCCGGCGAAGCGAAAGAGCGCGAATGCGCCCACGAAAGTGACGTATTTGGACGTGCTTGACGGCGACCGCCGCAGGAGTACGAAAAACCGCGTCAGCCGGGGCGAGCGACCCACGGCGGTCTGGGTGCTTATCGCTGCTATTATAGGGGCACCCCGGCAGACGCAGAAAAAAAAAAAAATTTTTTTTCGACATTCTTTTTTGCTGCTCGACCTCGGGTGACACACCAGGTCGCAATGGGGGAGCCGCGCACGAAAGCGGCGTCGCGGGACGCCTTCGCGGTCGCTAGTCGCACGAGCTCGGCAACCGCGTCTGCCGGGGCGGAGTTCGGGACGCCGACGGCTAAGTGGGAACCGTCGCTCGGATGTTCGTCGTCTTTGGCCGAGCGAGTGCTGGCACTCCGGCGAAGCCAAACGGAGCCGATTCGGGCACGATATCGGCGTCTTTCGACGTGCTCGCCGGCGACCGTCGCACGAGTACGGTAAATCGCGTCGGCCGGGGCGGAGTTCGGGACGCCGATGCGAAAGTGGGAAGCGCCGCTCGCATGTTCGCCGTTTTTGGAGGAGTCAGCGGCGGCACTCCGGTGAAGCCAAGGAGCGCCAATTCGCGCACGATATCGGCGTCTTTCGACGTGCCCGCCGGCCACCGTCGCACGAGTACGGCAAACCTCGTCTGCCGGGGCGGGGTTTGCGACGCCGACGCAAAAGTGGGAACCGCCGCTCGGACGTTCGCCGTTTTTGGCAGAGTGAGTGCTGGCACTCCGGCGAAGCGAAAGAGCGTGAATGCGCCCACGAAAGTGGCGTATTTGGACGTGCTTGACGGCGACCGCCGCAGGAGTACGAAAAACCGCGTCAGCCGGGGCGAGCGACCCACGGCGGTCTGGGTGCTTATCGCTGCTATTATAGGGGCACCCCGGCAGACGCAGAAAAAAAAAAAAAAATACGGAGACGTGGCGTGCGTCACCGTGCGGCTTCGCAGCGTTGCCGAAGTCGCCGAGCCCTTCGACTGAGCCGAACGGCGGACAGGGAACGTTGGTCGGCCGTTCTAACCTGTCGGTGCCACGCCGAGACGTCGTTAAGGAAAACCGCGTCGTCGGCCCTTACGACGCCGTCGGGTCGTCGTACGTTTGGCGTCGAGCGTGTCTGCGGCGAGTAGCGGAGACGTCGTTCACGACTTCGGTCTTTCGCAGCCGACGCGAACTTGCGGAGAGTCGTGGTGCCTCACGTTATCGGCAAAAACCGCGGCGAAATTTTCCCGTGCGTGCGCGCTCGACCTCGGTGCTGTGCCGCCAGCGTAGTGTTGCACGAACTCGGGGCCTACCCAAGGTGCGGTACGTTTGCGGCCGTATCCTCGGTGGGAATTTCGCGAGTAGGGTCGCAAATTCTACGACCTCGGCGGGTGTGAGGGCGACGTAGACTTGTGGCACGCTCAACATGCCACACGTTTTGGGGCACACCCGCGGTGAAATTTTCACGAGTACGGTCGTATTAGTGCCCAAGGCGGTCTGGGTACTTATCGCTGCTATTATGTGGGGGTTCTCGTGAGCGGCGTACGCGAAAGCGACCGAGTGTCTGATATGCGGCGGGCTTCGGCCTCGTCAAGCGTGTCCTCGGGTCTGCTCCAGGGGAATCCACGGCAGTCGTCTGCAGCCTCATCCGCTTGATGCGTTAGGGGCTGGTTGTCGGACGGTGCCGTTTTACCACGATATCGAGGTGTGTTCCGTGTCGTCCTCGGGCGATTCAGTTGCGAAAGCGCCGAAGACGCGGGCGTGACCCGTCGTCTGGCGGCTTGGCCGTCTCGGCTCCGTTGCTAGTTCCGGCCGGTCCACCGACAGTGCCGCGGGCTTGGGCAACCCGCACGGCGCGACCGAGTCGATGCAACGAAAACGCGAGCATGAACGTGCTTCTTGCCGCACGGCTCCCACTCGTCCTTCGGGAAGGTTGTGCCGTAGCGAGCTCGAACGCCGTCATCTCGGAGTGCAAATAAGCGTGTTGGGGCGCCTGAAGGTGGCCTCCGCCGCACACAGACTGCGTCCGGCCCGTCGAGGGCGAGGACGGACGCGCAGTCGAACGATTACCTGGTTGATCCTGCCAGTAATCATATGCTTGTCTCAAAGATTAAGCCATGCATGTCTAAGTACATGCCGAAATAAGGCGAAACCGCGAATGGCTCATTAAATCAGTTATGGTTCCTTAGATCGTTTCTTCCTACTTGGATAACTGTGGCAATTCTAGAGCTAATACATGCAGTGAGCCTGGAGCCCTTTGGGTAACGGGTGCTTTTATTAGACCAAGATCGATCGGGTTTCGGCCCGTATTGTGTGGTGACTCTGGATAACTTTGTGCTGATCGCATGGCCACGAGCCGGCGACGTTTCTTTCAAGTGTCTGCCTTATCAACTTTCGATGGTAGGTTACTTGCTTACCATGGTTGTTACGGGTAACGGAGAATCAGGGTTCGATTCCGGAGAGGGAGCCTGAGAAACGGCTACCACATCCAAGGAAGGCAGCAGGCGCGCAAATTACCCACTCCCGGCACGGGGAGGTAGTGACGAAAAATAACAATACGGGACTCTTTTGAGGCCCCGTAATTGAAATGAGTACACTCTAAATCCTTTAACGAGGATCAATTGGAGGGCAAGTCTGGTGCCAGCAGCCGCGGTAATTCCAGCTCCAATAGCGTATACTAAAGCTGCTGCGGTTAAAAAGCTCGTAGTTGGATCTCAGTTCCAGACGAGTAGTGCATCTACCCGATGCGACGGCTCGGACTGAACATCATGCCGGTTCTTTCTTGGTGCACTTCATTGTGTGCCTCGAGATGGCCGGTGCTTTTACTTTGAAAAAATTAGAGTGCTCAACGCAGGCGAGTCGCCTGAATAAACTTGCATGGAATAATAGAACAAGACCTCGTTTCTGTTCTGTTGGTTTTTGGAATACGAGGTAATGATTAAGAGGGACGGACGGGGGCATTCGTATTGCGGCGCTAGAGGTGAAATTCTTGGACCGTCGCAAGACGAACTACTGCGAAAGCATTTGCCAAGAATGTTTTCATTGATCAAGAACGAAAGTCAGAGGTTCGAAGGCGATCAGATACCGCCCTAGTTCTGACCATAAACGATGCCAACCAGCGATCCGCCTGAGTTACTCAAATGACTCGGCGGGCAGCTTCCGGGAAACCAAAGTATTTGGGTTCCGGGGGAAGTATGGTTGCAAAGCTGAAACTTAAAGGAATTGACGGAAGGGCACCACCAGGAGTGGAGCCTGCGGCTTAATTTGACTCAACACGGGAAAACTTACCCGGCCCGGACACTGGGAGGATTGACAGATTGAGAGCTCTTTCTTGATTCGGTGGATGGTGGTGCATGGCCGTTCTTAGTTGGTGGAGCGATTTGTCTGGTTAATTCCGATAACGAACGAGACTCTAGCCTATTAAATAGGTGCGGGGTTCCCAGCACCTTACAACCTTCTTAGAGGGACAAGCGGCTCCTAGCCGCACGAAACAGAGCAATAACAGGTCTGTGATGCCCTTAGATGTCCGGGGCCGCACGCGCGCTACACTGAAGGAAGCAGCGTGTCTTTATCCCTGTCTGAAAAGACTGGGTAACCCGTGGAACTTCTTTCGTGATTGGGATAGGGGCTTGCAATTGTTCCCCTTGAACGAGGAATTCCCAGTAAGCGCGAGTCATAAGCTCGCGTTGATTACGTCCCTGCCCTTTGTACACACCGCCCGTCGCTACTACCGATTGAATGATTTAGTGAGGTCTTCGGACCGATGTCCGGCGCGGCCTTTCGGTTGCGCCGGTCTGTTGGAAAGATGACCAAACTTGATCATTTAGAGGAAGTAAAAGTCGTAACAAGGTTTCCGTAGGTGAACCTGCGGAAGGATCATTAACGGATCGTGAAGGGTGAGCGCCTCAGCTGCGTCTGCGCCCGACACTTTCTGCCGCTGACCCCGTTTGGACGCGGGGTCGGCTTTTCCCCACGGGGCTGCCTGATTGTGGAGTGGCACCCCGTGACAAATTGTTGCGCCCAGCGGACGCCAACACCGCGACCTTGGACGGTCGGCCAGGTGGCGGACGCGGGTACAAACGGCGCAACGCACTCATAGGTCGGCTTTCGACCCGCCACTGCACCGTGGCTCGAAGCGCTCGAAATGCGCGACCCGACCGTTGCGGGACCGCCTAGTACTGTAAAAAGGAGCGGCGGAGCGCGAACGGCGAGTCGTGGTTACGTCGGTAGAAGGCGAGGCTGCGCGTTCCCGAAACGCCAGCCGAGTGCCCTCCCGACCGTTCGAGCGTGCAAGAACAAGACCCGACAATCGCGCGGCGACTGCCAAGTACGAGAGGAACGGCACAAGCGTCGGCGGTCGGTCAAGGAACTGGCGATGTGACGGGTCCGCTGTGCACCAGTGCATACCGTCCCGCCGTCCGCGGCAAGCGCCTCCGCGTCCTCGGGTGACGGAGGCTGCCGGTCGGTTCTTGCAGGCGAGGGATCTCGCTGGCGCCGGTTCGCGTTGACGCGCGGCCGGTCATGGCACGGCGATGCGACGGCCGAGGTGCGCAGTACTCGATGGAGGAACCGCACGCTCCGATGACCGTCCCGCCCTCCGCGGCGTATGCGTACCGACCGTAATGGTTGCAGCAGCGCCGGCCGGCTTTTGAATTCGCCACACGAAACACGGTGCGAGATCGCGGTTAGGGGAGCGTCGACGTTGCCAGGCGTTTTGCTTGCTGCCGAGGGAAAGGCGGCACGGCCACGTCGCGCTCGTCGCGATTAGCGGGTCTGCGCGCTTTGGGAAGGTGCCGCAACGACTTGCCGAAAGAGGAAGCACGGAAGAACGAGGGACTTGGACGTCCCGACATTTGAACGCACTTGCGGCCAGGCCCTTGCTGGCTTCGTTCTTCCGCCTCGAGTAGGCTCGTACGCGGCTCCGGCGCCGAAAGTGGTCCTTGGCACCGACTTCGGTGGACGTGGGAAGTGCCGCGCAAGTACGGCGCGCCTGGCTCCACCTGTTGGCTGAAGTAGGCAGCCGGATCGGCATTTTGGTGTGCGGTGGCAAACCGTGGATGCGAAAAAAGCTTGTGCAATTTCGTGGAACAAAAAGCGGGGGTCCCCCTTTTTTGCGGAGGAGACCGACCCGCCCGTGGCGAACCGCGACGCCACGGTAAAAACGGGAGAGGCTTGTCGATGGGACCGTGCATCCCGCGCTCCACGGAGCCGGGAGGCGGCCGCCCGAGGAAGTGTGTAGCCGTCGAGGCCCGCATCTGCGTGCACTCTTATCCAAATGGGTGTACCGCAGGCATTTTTCTGGTTAGGCGGGCCAATGAGAGCGAGCACACAACGATACCTACGGGTCCGGCTTGGAGGGACCGGCTTCGACGCCTCCCGAGTATTTATAGAGGGCAGACCACGAAAGCACTCGCAAGTAGCGGAAGCGAAACGCCGTCCGAAACACACCGTTTGCTCGATTTGCGGCAGCCGAACAGGCGCGGCAGAGTTTTGGAGTCCAAGCGTGCGCCGAAAAGCGCCCTTCTTGGCCACTGTTTGGCCGAGTGCCAGAAACGTTTGGTTTTGACTGTACGGAATTGAACAAACACTTTTTCACGACTCTAAGCGGTGGATCACTCGGTTCTCGGGTCGATGAAGAACGCAGCCAGCTGCGAGACTTGGTGTGAATTGCAGGACACACTGAGCACTGATTCTTTGAACGCACATTGCGGCCTTGGGTCTTCCCTTGGCTTCGTCTGTCTGAGGGTCGGATCACATATCAAGAGAGCCTTCGGCGCACAAGGGAACGTGAGCCGTCGACTCGTTTTGACCGCGTCGGCAACACGGACAGCACGCTGAACACCTCACAGCGAGCGCCAACAGCGGCCACTCAAGGGCGAGACGGTGGCGACCGTCGTGCCGGAGCCCAACCGAAACGGGGGCGACCGACTGCATTGAGGGTGTGGCACCTCGTCGAGACCGCCGCAGGACTTCGAGTCGGAAGGAAGCCTGCAGGGAAAGTGCGGTCGAGGTTGCGTACTCCTCTCTGCGACCGGGCGCGCAAGAGCTGCGAGAGCCACGGACGCGCAACTTTAACGCACGGTGAACACGAGGAGCGAAAGCCGGCCAGCAAAGCTTCTCCAGCCGTGCGCAAAGTGCGCGAGATCGCAGCATTGCGTTGAGCTTGTTGCCCTCGAAGTAAGCAGGGTGTCCCGTAGACCGGGCGCTCGAACACGCTGCGGGGCCGTGCCTCCTCCAGGCTTTGCCGCGCGAACAGGGAACGTTCGCGCGCAAAGCGCAGGGAGGTGAGGAGGCTGCGCCCGACGTTTGCGGTTCGCTGCGTACGCGGTTGATGCGGAGAGCACGGCGCGACGACTTGCCGCGAAGCGGAAAAAGTCTCCCGCACGAGTTGGCGAAACGTTGGCGAAGCTTAAGGCGTTCTCGTCGTAGTCCGCCGTCGGTCTAAGTGCTTCGCAGTTCCCGTCCCGTTCAAAAAACTGGGCCACTCCAGTTGGGGCGGGGGCGACGCTACACGAGACGATGCCTCTCGCCAGGCTGCGTGGCGGCTGCCCTTGCGGCGGCGGCGACTGGCCTCGGCGGTGTTTGGGCTTTCGACACGGTCGTTTATCACGCAACTGCTCGGACGACGCACGCGCGCAGCGGAATGCCGCTTGCCAGCCTTGTGAAGATGTGGCCCTGTACAGGGTTGCGGGCGCACTTGGTAGGGCGTCGTACTCGGTTCGCGATGGGTTTACGAACGTGTCCCGTCACTTCCACGTCACACCGGTTGTGCGCCGCACGCGTGCAGCGGGGAAGCCGATTGCCAGCCTTGTGAAGAAGTGGCCCTGTACAGGGTTGCGGGCGCACTTGGTAGGGCGAGCGCACGCGGTCGTGCAGGAAGTTGATGGAAGCGAATGTATCCGCTGTCGACCTCAGATCAGGCGAGACAACCCGCTGAATTTAAGCATATCACTAAGCGGAGGAAAAGAAACCAACAGGGATTCCCCGAGTAGCTGCGAGCGAAACGGGACCGAGCCCAGCACCGAATCCCCCGTCCTTGCAGGCGGTCGGGAAA
>WOVY01005841.1:35000-37500 GCA_013436015.1 Rhipicephalus annulatus | reverse complement strand
AGACATGGCCGGGCAAGAGAGGCAAGACAGTGATTCTTGCCCTAAATCGAAGTGCAAACAAAGCAATCGGAAGCCGAACTGCACTGAACATCGGCTGGTCACGATGCCCGATCTTTGACGACATCTTTTGGCCCAGATGCACAAGATGCGCCATGCACGGCCACATTGCTCCCGATTGCGATGGCCCCCAGCGCTGCATTAACTGTGGCCAACGAGGTCACTACCAAAGAGAATGTGAAGCAGAATCGCACTGCAACATCTGCGAGACTGAGGGTCGCACGGAGACAGATCATTCTATGATGTCCAGGGAATGCCCGGTATACATAACAAAGGTACAGGCCGAGAAAGGCAAAATTCTAGCTAGACTAAACTAAGAGTACCCAACACACAGGCACAATGGCGAATAGCACTGAAATACAAATAATACAGGTAAATTTAGGCAGGGCATTTAAGGCAAATCAGTCACTAAACAATTTTCAACAAGAAGAAGAATTCGACATATCTGTACTCCAAGAACCATATTCGCTCAACAACAAAATCATAGGGTTTCCGCTAAAGCATAAAGTTATAGCCAACAACAAAGACCCGAAGACAGCCATCATAATACACAAAGAAAATATAACCGCTTTCCCAATTATTATAGAACAAAAACTAATAGCAGTCAAGATAAATAAAGGTGAAAGAGAATTGGTAATTATCAACTGCTACTGTCCTCCGAATGAAAACGTCGAGCTGGCAATGTCAGCAATAGGAAACATTTTACAGAAATTTATAGACATTAACACGATAATAATGGGTGACTTCAACTCAAAACATCAAATTTGGGGAAGCACGGAGACGGATGAGAAAGGTGAAAAAGTATTAGAATTCACAGTATTACACAACCTGACATTATTAAATGCCAAAGAATCACCTCCGACATTTAAAACAAGTAGGGCGAGGGGTTGGATTGACCTCACCATATGTGACGCAAACCTAAACCAGGATATTAAAAGCTGGGAAGTACTTAAAACCTATAATCACAGCGATCACAGATACATTAAAGTTGTTATTAAAAATGAAGAACTTCCAGAGGAATATGGCCTAACGTTAAAAGGGCAAACAAAAGTCATGGAAAAGTTGCAAATTGATCCCTGGTTTGAGGAAGTCCAGGGGAAAATAAACACGAAGGAAAGTATTGAAGAAATAGTGAATACGCTACACGAGAAAATCGAGAAACTTAAGAAGGAATTCAGTAAAAAGAAAAAACCTTCTAAACAAAAACCGAATACTTGGTGGTCAAGAGACCTAGAAATTGAAAGGAAGAGAGTCAGAGCACTACGAAGGAGGTATCAAAAGGCGAAAGGGGATATCAGAGAACAATACAAAAAGGAATACTATAAAGAACATGACACGTATAACAACATGATAGAACAGGCTAAAAACAACAGTTGGAAAACTCTATGTACTAAGGCTACGAAAAATCCATTCATCCTACCGTATAAAATTGCACGAAATAAGATGAAAACCAAGGTTATGTTTAGAAGCATCACAAAAGAAAATGGAGAAGTCACAAAGACTCTTCAGGAAACAATAGAACACATTCTAGGAAATTTATACCCTAACTGCATGGAAAATGACGAGCCAGGACACAGTCAAATACAATCAAGCAACGACACAATAAACAATAACAAACAGGGAGGAAATTGGACATCGGGAGCAGAAATGAGAGAAAGAAATTTACCCAGTGATGACCTCCCATTTACAGAGATTGAAGTAACGCAGATAGTAAAAAATCTGAGGAAAGATGTAACCCCCGGACCAGACAACCTAAAAACTAACCTCATACAAGTGATGTATGAAAGGCATAAGACTTTCTTTGTCAATCTTTTTAATGCATGCTTAAAGCACGGACATTTTCCTCAAAGATGGAAAGAATCTAAAATTATATTGATTCCAAAAGGGAACGGAGAGGACAAATCCGAGGAAAACAAATATCGCCCAATAGCTATTAACTCGATTTTGGGAAAAATATTAGAAAAGCTCATAAAAGATAGAATCTATTATTTCTTGTTTAAAAATCACCATTTTAACAAAAAACAATTTGGATTTACCCATGGGACATCAACAACCACGGCATTGGAAGAAATAATCAAACGAATAAACCAAGCGAAAATTGATAAGCTAAACAGCATGCTAATAGCACTAGATATTAAAAACGCATTCAATTCTATAAAACCCGAAGTAGTTATTCAGAAATTAGAAGAATATAAGTGTCCCAACAACCTAATAAAACTGGCGGACAATATTCTACGGAACAGGAAAATAATCTATGAAACAGATGGAGTAAAAATTAAGAAAACACTAACTTCAGGTTCCCCACAGGGGTCACCTTTAAGCCCACTCTGTTGGAATATAACAATAGGCGACCTATTAGAAACTCAGCTTCAAGAAGGAGTACACATCCAAGCCTTTGCGGACGACGTGGTGTTACACATAAAGTTCCGCTCAAGAAAAGAGG
>WOVY01005841.1:22500-30000 GCA_013436015.1 Rhipicephalus annulatus | reverse complement strand
TTTTTTTTCCTCATTTTGATGCCGCCCCGGCTGACGCGGTTTTCGTTTTTCCGTGCCGCCCCGGCTGACGCGGTTTTTGCGTTTTCGCGCCGCCCCGGCTGACGCGGTTTTCGCGCCGCCCCGGCTGACGCGGTTTTTGCGCCGCCCCGGCTGACGCGGTTTTTGCGCCGCCCCGGCTGACGCGGTTTTTGCCGCCCCGGCTGACGCGGTTCGGACTTTGCACTTTTTGGCTCACCCCGGCTGGCGGCCCGCTCACTCGATCGCCATGTCTGTTTGCCACAGTTTCCACGGTGGTGCCAGGCTTAAGCGCGAGCTTTTTTTCTTTGTTTTCTTTTGATTAAGCGCGGGCTTTTTTCTTTGTTTTTTCTTGATTGGGCGCGTGCTTTTTTTTTTCTTTCGCCCCGGCTGACGCGGTTTCCGCGCCGCCCCGGCTGACGCGGTTCCGACTTTGCACTTTTTGGCTGACCCCGCCCGGCTGGCGGCCCACTCACTCGATCGCCATGCCTGTTTGCTCGCCCCGGCAGACGCGTTTTTTTTTTCGCCCCGGCTGACGCGGTTTTCGCGCCGCCCCGGCAGACGCGGTTTCGCGCCGCCCCGGCAGACGCGGTTTCCGCGCCGCCCCGGCTGACGCGGTTCGGACTTTGTATTCTTTAGCTGACCCCGGCTGGCGGCCCACTCACTCGATCGCCATGTCTGTTTGCCACAGTTTCCACGGTGGTGCCAGGCTTAAGCGCGAGCTTTTTTTCTTTGTTTTCTTTTGATTAAGCGCGGGCTTTTTTCTTTGTTTTTTCTTGATTGGGCGCGTGCTTTTTTTTTTCTTTCGCCCCGGCTGACGCGGTTTCCGCGCCGCCCCGGCTGACGCGGTTCCGACTTTGCACTTTTTGGCTGACCCCGCCCGGCTGGCGGCCCACTCACTCGATCGCCATGCCTGTTTGCTCGCCCCGGCAGACGCGTTTTTTTTTTCGCCCCGGCTGACGCGGTTTTCGCGCCGCCCCGGCAGACGCGGTTTCGCGCCGCCCCGGCAGACGCGGTTTCCGCGCCGCCCCGGCTGACGCGGTTCGGACTTTGTATTCTTTAGCTGACCCCGGCTGGCGGCCCACTCACTCGATCGCCATGTCTGTTTGCCACAGTTTCCACGGTGGTGCCAGGCTTAAGCGCGAGCTTTTTTTCTTTGTTTTCTTTTGATTAAGCGCGGGCTTTTTTCTTTGTTTTTTCTTGATTGGGCGCGTGCTTTTTTTTTTCTTTCGCCCCGGCTGACGCGGTTTCCGCGCCGCCCCGGCTGACGCGGTTCCGACTTTGCACTTTTTGGCTGACCCCGCCCGGCTGGCGGCCCACTCACTCGATCGCCATGCCTGTTTGCTCGCCCCGGCAGACGCGTTTTTTTTTTCGCCCCGGCTGACGCGGTTTTCGCGCCGCCCCGGCAGACGCGGTTTCGCGCCGCCCCGGCAGACGCGGTTTCCGCGCCGCCCCGGCTGACGCGGTTCGGACTTTGTATTCTTTAGCTGACCCCGGCTGGCGGCCCACTCACTCGATCGCCATGTCTGTTTGCCACAGTCTTCCCGGTGGTGCCGCACCCGGGCTCGCCTCGGCAGACGCGTTTTTTTTTTTTTTCGCCCCGGCTGACGGGGTTTTCGCGCCGCCCCGGCTGACGCGGTTCGGACTTTGCATTCTTTAGCTGACCCCGGCTGGCGGCCCACTCACTCGATCGCCATGCCTGTTTGCTCGCCCCGGCAGACGCGTTTTTTTTTTCGCCCCGGCTGACGCGGTTTTCGCGCCGCCCCGGCAGACGCGGTTTCGCGCCGCCCCGGCAGACGCGGTTTCCGCGCCGCCCCGGCTGACGCGGTTCGGACTTTGTATTCTTTAGCTGACCCCGGCTGGCGGCCCACTCATTGGATCGCCATGTCTGTTTGCCACAGTCTTCCCGGTGGTGCCGCACCCGGGCTCGCCCCGGCAGACGCGTTTTTTTTTTTTTTTTTTCGCCCCGGCTGACGGGGTTTTCGCGCCGCCCCGGCAGACGCGGTTTCCGCTCCGCCCCGGCTGACGCGGTTCGCACTTGGCATTCTTTAGCTGACCCCGGCTGGCGGCCCACTCACTCGATCGCCATGTCTGTTTGCCACACACAGTCTTCCCGGTGGTGCCGCACCCGGGCTCGCCCCGGCAGACGCGGTTTATTCGTTGCCCCACCGTCCGAGTTAACGCGGTTGGAACATTGCGTTTTTTTCTATGGCACAAATACTAGAAAAAAAAATTTGTTCGCCACTTTTCTGCGCCGTTATTGGCAGCACTCCGGCGAAGCGGAACGGGGCCGATTCGCGCACGATATCGGCGTCTTTCGACGTGCTCGCCGGCGAACGTCGCACGAGTACGGCAAAACGCGTCTGCCGGGGCGGGGTTGGCGACGCCGACGCTAAAGTGGGAACTGCCGCTCGGATGATCGCCGTTTTCGGCAGAGTGAGTGTTGGCACTCCGGGGAAGCGAAACAGCGTGAATGCGCCCACGAAATCTTCGTATTCGGAAGTGCTCGCCGGTGACCGTCGCACGAGTACGGTTTACCGCGTCAGCCGGGGCGGAAGTCGGGACGCCGACGAAAAAGTGGGAAGCGCCGCTCGGATCTTCGCCGTTTTTGCAGGAGTGAGTGGCGGCCCTCCGGCGAGACCAAGAAGCACCGATTGGCGCACGAATTCGGCGTCTTTCGACGTGCCCGCCGGCGACCGTCGCACGAGTACGGTAAATCGCGTCAGCCGGGGACGCCGGTGCGAAAGTGGAAAACGCCGCTCGGATCTTCGCCGTTTTTGGAAGAGTGAGTGGCGGCACTCCGGAGAAGCCAGGGAGCGCCGATTCGCGCAAGATATCGGCGTCTTTCGACGTGCTCGCCGGCGACCGTCGCACGAGTACGGCAAAGTGCGTCTGCCGGGGCGCCGTTTGCGAAGCCGACGCAAAAGTGAGAACCGCCGCTCGGATGATCGCCGCTTTCGGCAGAGTGAGTGTTGGCACTCCGAGGAAGCGAAACAGCGTGAATGCGCCCACGAAATCGGCGTATTTTGAAGTGCCCGCCGGCGACCGTCGCACGAGTACGGTAAATCGCGTCAGCCGGGGCGTAGTTCGGGACGCCGACGAAAAAGTGGGAAGCGCCACTCGGATCTTCGCCGTTTTTGCAGGAGCGAGTGGCGGCCCTCCTGCGAGACCAAGAAGCATCGATTCGCGCACGAATTCGGCGCCTTTCGACGTGATCGCCGGCGACCGTCGCTCGAGTAGGGCAAATCACGTCTGCCGGGGCGGGCTTCGGGACGCCGATGCGAAAGTGGGAAATGCTGCTCGGATGTTCGCCGTTTTTGGCCGAGTGAGTGCTGGCAATCGGGCGAAGCCAAACGGGGCCGATTACGGCACGATATCGGCGTCTTTCGACGTGCCCGTCGGCGACCGTCCGTCGCACGAGTACGGTAAATCGCGTCAGCCCGGGCGGAGTTCGGGACGCCGATGCTAAAGTGGAGAACGCCGCTCGGATCTTCGCCGTTTTTCGAGGAGTGAGTGGCGGCACTCCGGAGAAGCCAAGGAGAGCCAATTCGCGCACGATATCGGCGTCTTTCGACGTGCTCGCCGGCGACCGTCGCACGAGTACGGCAAAGCGCGTCTGCCGGGGCGAGGTTTGCGACGCCGACGAAAAAGTGGGAAGCGCCGCTCGGATCTTCGCCGCTTTTGCAGGAATGAGTGGCGGCACTCCGGTGAAGCCAAGGAGCGCCAATTAGCGCACGATATCGGCGTCTTTCGACGCGCTCGCCGGCGACCGTCGCACGAGTAGGGCAAACCGCGTCTGCCGGGGCGGGGTTTACGACGCCGACGCAAAAGTGGGAACCGCCACTGGGATGTTGGCCGTTTTTGGCAGAGTGGGTGCTGGCACTCCGGCGAAGCGAAAGAGCGTGAATGCGCCCACGAAAGTGGCGTATTTGGACGTGCTTGACGGCGACCGCCGCAGGAGTACGAAAAACCGCGTCAGCCGGGGCGAGCGACCCACGGCGGTCTGGGTGCTTATCGCTGCTATTATAGGGGCACCCCGGCAGACGCAGAAAAAAAAAAAATTTTTTTCGACATTCTTTTTTGCTGCTCGACCTCGGGTGACCCAGGTCGCAATGGGAGCCGCGCACGAAAGCGGCGTCGCGAGACGCCTTCGCGGTCGCTAGTCGCACGAGCTCGGCAACCGCGTCTGCCGGGGCGAAGTTGGGGACGCCGACGGCTAAGTGGGAACCGCCGCTCGGAAGTTCGCCGTTTGTGGCCGAGTGAGTGCTGGCACTCCGGCGATGCCAAGGAGCGCCAATTCACGCACGATATCGGCGTCTTTCGACGTGCCCGCCGGCCACCGCCGCACGAGTACGGCAAATCGCGTCTGCCGGGGCGGGGTTTGCGACGCGTACGAAATAGTGGGAACCGTCGCTCGGATGTTCGTCGTCTTTGGCCGAGCGAGTGCTGGCACTCCGGCGAAGCCAAACGGAGCCGATTCGGGCACGATATCGGCGTCTTTCGACGTGCTCGCCGGTGACCGTCGCACGAGTACGGTAAATCGCGTCAGCCGGGGCGGAGTTCGGGACGCCGATGCGAAAGTGGGAAGCGCCGCTCGCATCTTCGCCGTTTTTGGAGGAGTCAGCGGCGGCACTCCGGTGAAGCCAAGGAGCGCCAATTCGCGCACGATATCGGCGTCTTTCGACGTGCCCGCCGGCCACCGTCGCACGAGTACGGCAAACCTCCTCTGCCGGGGCGGGGTTTGCGACGCCGACGCAAAAGTGGGAACCGCCGCTCGGACGTTCGCCGTTTTTGGCAGAGTGAGTGCTGGCACTCCGGCGAAGCGAAAGAGCGCGAATGCGCCCACGAAAGTGACGTATTTGGACGTGCTTGACGGCGACCGCCGCAGGAGTACGAAAAACCGCGTCAGCCGGGGCGAGCGACCCACGGCGGTCTGGGTGCTTATCGCTGCTATTATAGGGGCACCCCGGCAGACGCAGAAAAAAAAAAAATTTTTTTTCGACATTCTTTTTTGCTGCTCGACCTCGGGTGACACACCAGGTCGCAATGGGGGAGCCGCGCACGAAAGCGGCGTCGCGGGACGCCTTCGCGGTCGCTAGTCGCACGAGCTCGGCAACCGCGTCTGCCGGGGCGGAGTTCGGGACGCCGACGGCTAAGTGGGAACCGTCGCTCGGATGTTCGTCGTCTTTGGCCGAGCGAGTGCTGGCACTCCGGCGAAGCCAAACGGAGCCGATTCGGGCACGATATCGGCGTCTTTCGACGTGCTCGCCGGCGACCGTCGCACGAGTACGGTAAATCGCGTCGGCCGGGGCGGAGTTCGGGACGCCGATGCGAAAGTGGGAAGCGCCGCTCGCATGTTCGCCGTTTTTGGAGGAGTCAGCGGCGGCACTCCGGTGAAGCCAAGGAGCGCCAATTCGCGCACGATATCGGCGTCTTTCGACGTGCCCGCCGGCCACCGTCGCACGAGTACGGCAAACCTCGTCTGCCGGGGCGGGGTTTG
This sequence comes from Rhipicephalus annulatus, assembly GCA_013436015.1. NCBI lineage: Eukaryota > Metazoa > Arthropoda > Arachnida > Ixodida > Ixodidae > Rhipicephalus > Rhipicephalus annulatus. The sequence continues at coordinate 24,485 of WOVY01005841.1, read as the reverse complement.
CGACGCCGACGCAAAAGTGGGAACCGCCGCTCGGACGTTCGCCGTTTTTGGCAGAGTGAGTGCTGGCACTCCGGCGAAGCGAAAGAGCGTGAATGCGCCCACGAAAGTGGCGTATTTGGACGTGCTTGACGGCGACCGCCGCAGGAGTACGAAAAACCGCGTCAGCCGGGGCGAGCGACCCACGGCGGTCTGGGTGCTTATCGCTGCTATTATAGGGGCACCCCGGCAGACGCAGAAAAAAAAAAAAAAATACGGAGACGTGGCGTGCGTCACCGTGCGGCTTCGCAGCGTTGCCGAAGTCGCCGAGCCCTTCGACTGAGCCGAACGGCGGACAGGGAACGTTGGTCGGCCGTTCTAACCTGTCGGTGCCACGCCGAGACGTCGTTAAGGAAAACCGCGTCGTCGGCCCTTACGACGCCGTCGGGTCGTCGTACGTTTGGCGTCGAGCGTGTCTGCGGCGAGTAGCGGAGACGTCGTTCACGACTTCGGTCTTTCGCAGCCGACGCGAACTTGCGGAGAGTCGTGGTGCCTCACGTTATCGGCAAAAACCGCGGCGAAATTTTCCCGTGCGTGCGCGCTCGACCTCGGTGCTGTGCCGCCAGCGTAGTGTTGCACGAACTCGGGGCCTACCCAAGGTGCGGTACGTTTGCGGCCGTATCCTCGGTGGGAATTTCGCGAGTAGGGTCGCAAATTCTACGACCTCGGCGGGTGTGAGGGCGACGTAGACTTGTGGCACGCTCAACATGCCACACGTTTTGGGGCACACCCGCGGTGAAATTTTCACGAGTACGGTCGTATTAGTGCCCAAGGCGGTCTGGGTACTTATCGCTGCTATTATGTGGGGGTTCTCGTGAGCGGCGTACGCGAAAGCGACCGAGTGTCTGATATGCGGCGGGCTTCGGCCTCGTCAAGCGTGTCCTCGGGTCTGCTCCAGGGGAATCCACGGCAGTCGTCTGCAGCCTCATCCGCTTGATGCGTTAGGGGCTGGTTGTCGGACGGTGCCGTTTTACCACGATATCGAGGTGTGTTCCGTGTCGTCCTCGGGCGATTCAGTTGCGAAAGCGCCGAAGACGCGGGCGTGACCCGTCGTCTGGCGGCTTGGCCGTCTCGGCTCCGTTGCTAGTTCCGGCCGGTCCACCGACAGTGCCGCGGGCTTGGGCAACCCGCACGGCGCGACCGAGTCGATGCAACGAAAACGCGAGCATGAACGTGCTTCTTGCCGCACGGCTCCCACTCGTCCTTCGGGAAGGTTGTGCCGTAGCGAGCTCGAACGCCGTCATCTCGGAGTGCAAATAAGCGTGTTGGGGCGCCTGAAGGTGGCCTCCGCCGCACACAGACTGCGTCCGGCCCGTCGAGGGCGAGGACGGACGCGCAGTCGAACGATTACCTGGTTGATCCTGCCAGTAATCATATGCTTGTCTCAAAGATTAAGCCATGCATGTCTAAGTACATGCCGAAATAAGGCGAAACCGCGAATGGCTCATTAAATCAGTTATGGTTCCTTAGATCGTTTCTTCCTACTTGGATAACTGTGGCAATTCTAGAGCTAATACATGCAGTGAGCCTGGAGCCCTTTGGGTAACGGGTGCTTTTATTAGACCAAGATCGATCGGGTTTCGGCCCGTATTGTGTGGTGACTCTGGATAACTTTGTGCTGATCGCATGGCCACGAGCCGGCGACGTTTCTTTCAAGTGTCTGCCTTATCAACTTTCGATGGTAGGTTACTTGCTTACCATGGTTGTTACGGGTAACGGAGAATCAGGGTTCGATTCCGGAGAGGGAGCCTGAGAAACGGCTACCACATCCAAGGAAGGCAGCAGGCGCGCAAATTACCCACTCCCGGCACGGGGAGGTAGTGACGAAAAATAACAATACGGGACTCTTTTGAGGCCCCGTAATTGAAATGAGTACACTCTAAATCCTTTAACGAGGATCAATTGGAGGGCAAGTCTGGTGCCAGCAGCCGCGGTAATTCCAGCTCCAA